>MJUU01056443.1:361-61691 GCA_002080025.1 Modiolus philippinarum
TTTGGCCTAGTATAAATTCTCACAGAGACACTTACTAGTCTGACTTGTTGGCCTAGTATAAATTCTAACAGAGACACTTTCTAGTCTGACTTGTTGGCCTAGTATAAATTCTCACAGAGACACTTCCTTGTCTGACTTGTTGGCCTAGTATAAATTCTCACAGAGACACTTTCTAGTCTGACTTGTTGGCCTAGTAAATTCTCACAGAGACACTTCCTAGTCTGACTTTGTCATGGAACAGAAGTTCTGTCATAACATTTGTTCCAAAAGGATAAAATATTATATAACATCTTTTCAAAAGGAACAAATACATGTATTACAGTATATGTTCCTAACGGAATAAACATTATATAACATGCTCCCCAAAGAAGAAATATTATATCAATGTTTATAATATTTCTTACAAAGGAAATTCTGTTAGGCGGAACAAATATAAGTTGAC
The DNA here is from genome assembly GCA_002080025.1 of Modiolus philippinarum. Classification (NCBI taxonomy): domain Eukaryota; kingdom Metazoa; phylum Mollusca; class Bivalvia; order Mytilida; family Modiolidae; genus Modiolus; species Modiolus philippinarum. The sequence continues at coordinate 804 of MJUU01056443.1, forward strand.
AACTTGTTGGCCAAGTACATGTATAAATTCTCACAGAGACAATTTCTAGTCTGACTTGTTGGCCTATAGAAAAAATGAAAGGATATGGAGTGAATGTACATGTGACAAAAAGTGGTATTCTTGACAACAATTATATCAAGGTCACTCCCTTGCTCCCCACCCGCCATGGAGTGCCAACTTGGGCGATGCTCAGGGTTATCCAGCTGAAAGCACCAGGGTTTGGGTTTAGTATAAATTCTCACAGAGACACTTTCTAGTCTGACTTGTTGGCCTAGTATAAATTCTCACAGAAACACTTTCTAGTCTGACTTGTTGACCTAGTAATTTCTCACAAAGACACTTTCTAGTCTGACTTGTTGGCCTTGTTAAATAAAGTAAGCTATGTTACTGTGTTGTCTTATGTTAGGTTTGCACATGTACCTTGTTGTTGTTTATTCCGAAAAATTAGATTTAAGAAAAGAACACAACAAAATTCAATTTTAGACTTGGTTTCATTTTTAGAAATATAATTATTTTAATAACAGTCATAACAAATATCAACTACTGCTAATATATTTATAAACAGCTTATTTTTACCACAGATAATTTAGATATTATCTCCGGCATATAGTTTCGTTTTGTATGGAAATATAGAAAATGTGATATTTAGCCGCATCCGGTTAGAAACTCATCGGCAATAAAAAATTGTTCAGTAATATATGGTGAAATGACATCCCCAAGAGAAATCAAAGTAGCTGATCATGTTCTTTTACAAATTAACTTTTTGAAATATGCCGTAGTAACTGTTTCCTTACCTGCCTTTTCACTGTTGTGGTGCTTCTTGACAGGCATCATTTTCCAGTTTGAAGAGGTCAATGAAACTGTTTGCAAGGTAATCAAATCACAAATCATCTCTTAATTCCAAAATGGCAATTACAGACCTGTCAAGTGTCACTCACGTGTGAGACTCCTGCAACACTTGGCCAATTATAATTTGTGCCAAATACCTTACCTTGTTACCTTGTCCTAGAGATCATGTCGTGAAGAATACATAATTCAATTTATGCGCTACATTGCGCAGTTATCCTGATAGAGGATGAATATACAGAAGAAGTATCAAGATCATTCGTTAGCTATGTATTGATTAAATCTCTGCACGTCAAAGTATTAATTTCTGCGCGTCAGTCTTAATCTCTGGGTGTCAGTCTTAATGGGCTATTCCAGAAATAATCCATCCCCCCCTTATGGAAGACATGCATGTACGAAAAAAAAATCCATGGAAATTTTTCTGTGAAGGAAATTTAAATGTCTGGAAATTCCAGGCAACGCTATGGAAGATAGTGGCTAAATCTGTAAAAATCCATGGAAATTTTTCATTGATAGCATGAAAAACATTTGGAAGTTTTTTTATTGAAAAAAAAATTGTCTGGAAATTCCTTGCAAAACTATATGAAAAACTGATGGCCAATGAGAAAATGCACGACGATGTCGATGTACACATATAATNTATTAATCTCTGTGGAAAAGTATTAATAATGTGCCAAGGAAATTAATATTTTTATATCTCTAGTGACATACTTATGACTTTTATCGAGAAGGGTCAGAGGGGCTACCCAGCCCATATGTTTAGACCTCTACACCAGGTAAATAAATAACAATGCTGAAATGTCTTGAGATCCTTTTGTGCCATGTCATTGTGAACTGAAAAATGTTGGTTTTGCCTTGAAACCCCATATTAATCTAAATATAATAATATTATTACAGTAACTTAGTCAGTTTAATGATTAAATTATCAGTCAGGGGTAGGACTTAAACAAGTTACAAAAATATAACTTGTTTCAGTTATTAAATTAACTTTTTTGAGTTATTCCCCTTTCTTTTTATAACTCAAATAAGTTATTTGATAGAATCAAAATTTTGCTGTAACTTAAACAAGTTACTTCCACAAATCTTTAGTTAAATAAGCATTTCTTTAACAATTAAATATTATGCATTATTATTTGTATTTGAAATACAGAAACTTTCACAACCCCAACAATAAACTGATTCATTTCATCTCATTAAGTCTAAAATAAGCACTTTTTTTCTTATGGAAGTCAATATTGAAAGCCCAGGGGTAAATTTTTCCATGGATGCGTAAGAAAGTTCTTAATTGCATCTTCTAGATAAATATTAAAGCAATAAACCATACAATGTCATTTTTGTACTTTATGATGTCAATTTTGAACAATCTGCACTAAAAGATGGTGAAAAAAGTATGAAAAAAGGAAATATAACTTGTTTGAGTTATAAAAAGAAAGGGACACAACTCAAGTCTTAAAATTTTATAACTCATATGAGTTATATTTGAAAAGGGACATAACCCAAATTATGAAATTTTATAACTTGATGCAGTTATCTTTTTTATAACTTATTTAAGTCCTACCCCTGACTGATTATTGTAAAAACATAAATTTTAATTAAATGGTAAGTTATAGAATTAATATGAATCACTCCCCTCCCCCCCAAAAATACATGTACATGACAGGTAAGTAATGTTTTGAGTTATATAAGAATAAAAATAAGAGTACGAATTTTTATTATACTAATCAAGAACCCATAAAGGGCATCATTATAGAACTGATTCTTTAAATCTGTCCCCACCGTCAGTTTGTGACATGTATAGCTTTTGTCAGCCTCTGTGCTAAAGAAAACACAATGTCATCAAATGTGGAAGGCAACAGGCAAAATTATGTATACATTTATACACAATGTTGCATTTTGTCATCATTTTACAAAGAAACTGTCAATTATTGATATAGAAGCAAACAATGAACCAGTCACAACATTACTGTATTTGATTGGTCAAGAATTTCAGGTAGGGACACATTTATTGAATCAACCCTACAAAAAGATACAGTTTGATTAGATATATAATGCAACAAATGAAAATAGACCACTACTGGTCAGCAATGGCAGTGAAGGGCAGGACCAGAGCCTGATACATTATGCTTGTATCATATCAATAATCTATACTTCAAATGATGACAGATATAACAATAAGCAAAATATTACAAAGAAAATCATTCAATTGGTCTCCATTTGTTTCTTATTTCAAAACACTCTGTAATAAAATTACCAAGATGTACTGTACAGCTCACACGGATGAACTCCAAGTCCTTGTTTTTGGGTGGATTTTCGCAACGTGGACTGATTAGTTGATTCCGTGTAGCAGCGTGGATGATCGGGGATGTCCACTTTAATTTATGTGACCCAACGTGGACAAATTTTTGAAAACGATAGCCTCGTGGAACCATCGCACCCACACAGAGAAATTAATTTTTTACAGTTACATATGTTTGGTTTTGTAGCAACATGCAAAGCGAGGAATATTAACATCTTTCTTCAATCGTATCCTGGGACAATACAACATTTCATTATTTGTCCCAATCGTATCGTAGTTCATGAACGTAATCCAAAAGCATGTACTAGTAAATAAATAAATAAATAAAACATTCAACATTCCTAGATGTGTATTTGTTATCAAAAGCATGCTTCAATTGTTGATTGAGCATCTCTACCTAATGTGTATTCATATTACCTGAGATATTGATTTTTTTCATTGGGCAGTTTTTAGTTTTATTTTTAGAAAATTACCTATGCGTATGTATATAATCTAATGGCTTCCGAAAGCACTCCTGCTTTATGTGCTTTATCCAGGCTTTATTTTAAATTTTAAGCTATTGATAGAAAAAGATTTTTGACAGAATATTTTGCTAAAAGTTATATACCTGAGACCTGACAAGTGACAATTACGCAACTCTAAGACGCCGAGGGATTCTTGCTGTTGACATTGATTATTTTATTTTATTTTCCATCTGTGCAAATTTCAGCTTGAAAATATTTGAAAGAACATTAATCTGACAGAAAATACATGGCTTTTTTTCCCGGCAACGAGACAAGCAAAGTATTTGAGGCTTGCAATTATCGTAATTCTAAAATAACTATGACGATTGCATGGGAAAACTTGTTGCAAAGAAAATTCTATTTTAACTTCAACTTGCCAAACACTCTGATTATAATAAATTGGGGAAAAATGATCATTTGTTGACATTAAGCTCATTCCTTTCTAGTTATATTTTCAATGATTTCTAAATGTTGACCCACGATGATTCCGCGTTCAACACCATGTCACGAGGGGTCCACACAGGTAAATATTTTGTCCACGTTCAAAATCGCGGTGGAATTCCACGTTTGGCAAAATTTGTCTGTGATGATAACAAGGATTTTGCGTTTTCCATGTGAACTGTACAGTATCAAAGTTGGTAAATGTTCATTGTGAATAGCCAAAAAAAATTTTGATTCCCTTGTTAGATTTTTAAAATTTGTGCAAAAAAGATTTTATCAAATTGTAAAATTCCCTGTTCAACTTCATTTAAAATTTGCTGTTTGTTATACAATGGACAGCTAACAATAAAATGCCTTTCATCTTCAACTTCATTTATATTAGACATACACAGAATGTTGTTCCATTGAGATATCCCAAATACATAGAATTTATGTTTTGTATGTGACAGGCACATAACCTTGTGCCATCTAAATACATCAAATCCCATTGTAAACTGAACTGATGTTTTATATTTGACAGGCACAGAATGTTGTTCCATCTATAAGTGCAGTGACTGGTGTTACACCGGGAGCATATGTATGGCGGATATGTATAGCTTTACATTCCACACCCAGATATGCAGTAGGAATAATTCATTATAACTATTACAAGAACAGAGCTCAATTTATAAGTGAAAAATACAGAAGTCTTTACTTGGTTCTAATCCATGTTAATTACTGGATTTATACAATAGAAAATTCTTGTTTGGTAGCCGTGGCATTTATATCAAATAAAGAAAATTATCGTAAGTATGGGCACCACTATGAACAACATGTACAATTTAGTTTTTGCTGTTTCCATGGGTCTTAGATTAGTATAAGATAGGGTTGGTAAATGAAATCATATTTAGATTACAAAGTTAATTCATTCAACTAGTACAACCTAAAATAAACAGGTTTAAGGTGTAATGATGAACATAAACAAGATCAATAATTTAAGTGGTTATTAAATTGACTACTACAAACTAAAATAAAGTTGTACTAATGAGCATGAACAAGATCATTGATTGAAGTAGATATTAAATCCACTGGTACAAACTAAAATAAAGTTGTACTGATGAGCATGAACAAGATCAACGATTTAAGTAGATATTAAATCCACTGGTACAAACTAAAATGAAGTTGTTCTGATGAACATGAACAAGATGAATGATTTAAGTAGATATTAGATCCACTGTTACAAACTAAAACTAGAAGTGATGCCACCAGAAAAGATGGCCATCCCTGCACTCACCTGTTTGACACAGAAAATAGTTGTTATAGACCTTTGGGGTAATTTTCCTCAACATTTTCTAAAAAAATTATTGATAGTCACTATTTTTACTGAGAGAGAATACAAGGATATACGGTTGCTAGGTAGAATTTCCAAAAATGAATTTTCTTTGAGACTTTCATGAAATTTACCAAATTTGGAATCAATTATTTTGAAAATCCAATTGGTGAAAATGATTGCCCTAATCGAAACAAATCCTAACAGTATTGTTGCTAGGTAGAATTCCAAAAAATAAGTGGTCTTTGACACTTTCAGGAAATTTACCAAATTTGGAAACAATTATTTTGAAAATCTAATTGGTGAAAATGACTGCTCTAATCGAAACAAATCCTGACAGTATTGTTGCTAGGTAGAATTCCAAAAAATAAGTGGTCTTTGACACTTTCAGGAAATTTACCAAATTTGGAATCATTTTCCAGATTGGATTGGTGAAAATGATTGCCCTAATAGAAACAAATCCTAACAGTATGGTTGCTAGGTAGAATTCCAAAAAATAAGGGGTCTTTGACACTTTCAGGAAATTTACCAAAATAGGAATCAAATATTTTTGAAATCCAGTTGGTGAAAATGATTGCCCTAATCGAAACAAATCCTAACAGTATCGATCATTGCTAGGTAGAATTCATAAATATAAGTGGTCTTTGAGACTTTCAGGAAATTTACCAAAATTGGAATCAAATATTTTTGAAATTCAGTTGGTGAAAATGTTAGTCCTAATTGAAACAAATTACTACATGTATGGTTGCTATTTAGAATTTCAAAAAATAAGTGGTCTTTGAGACTTTCAGGATATTCCAAAATTGGAATAAATTTCAGAATTCTAAGTATTCAAAATTTTATGTTTTCCAAACTCTTGTAAAAAAAATGAAAGCATATGCTAAAAGTTAAAAAATATATGAGTCTTTAACAATTTCAGAAAATTTACCAAAGTTGGAACCGGAATCAAAATTCTGAAACTTCATTGCTCATCTGCAGACTTTTTGCAACAATTCTATAACAAAATTAAATCCATAAATAAAAAAATATAGGAGTTCCACTGAAAAGCTCACATGTGTCAAAATCGACATCTTGGGGCCTCTTGTTTGCTTCAAGACTAATTAATAAAATCCGAAAGCTTATTGCTCATCTGCAGCATATATGCAACAATTCTATAACGAAATCAAAACATTTAATCCCAAAATGAAGGAGGAGTTCCACTGACAAGCTCACAGTTGTCAAAATAGACATCTTGGGTCCTCTTGTTTGCACCAAGTTCAATATCAAAAATCTGAAAGCTTATTGCACATCTGCAGCATATATGCAATATTTCTGAAACAAAATTAAAACACTAAATCCAAAAATGAGCGAGGAGTTCCACTGACAAGGTCCATCTAACCGACAGACGGGACCAAAACAATATCCCCGCATTTTCTTCAGAAAAGTGCATGGATAATGAAGTTGTTCTGATGAACATGAACAAGATCAATGATTAAGGATAGTTATTCATCCAACTAGTACAGACTATCAAAATAAAGTTGAAGTGAAAATAAACACATTTGAGAAGAGGCATGTATAAACAGCATTTGTCTAAGAGTATCTGATATTTTTAGTTTGCCTCAACGAAGCTCAGGAGGACTATTGGAGTACTCCCGGTGTCCGTATCCGTGTCCGCATTTGGGTATATATCTTTGTAACTATGAAGGGTAGGGTCATCAAACTTTGTGTACTGATGCATCTTGGGCTATCTCACAGCCTCAAAAAAAAATTAGGTCCCTTTGACCTATATTTTCCGCTTGAGTGGCTTTTATTTAATTTTAGGTCCGATTTGATATCTCAGTAACTGTACATGGTAGGATCATCTATCCTTGCATGTGCATGTATAGTTGATGATAGGTCAGCATCCAGGCAAAATTAGGTCACTTTGACCTATATTTTCCACATGATTGACTTAGCTTACATTCAAGTTTAAAGTCCGAGTACAGATCTAAGTAACTGTACATTGTAAGATCATCTAACCTTGCATGTGCATGCATCTTTAGGGAGAGGTCAGCATCCAGGCAAAATTAGGTCACTTTGACCTATATTTTCTGCTTGATCGACTTACATTAAGTTTATGTCTGAGTTCAGATCTAAGTAAGTGTACATGGTAGGATCATCTAACCTTGCATGTACATGCATTTCTGGCGGTAGGTCAGCATCCAGGCAAAATTAGGTCACTTTGACCTATATTTTCTGCATGATCGACTTACATTCAAGTTTACATCCGAGTTCAAATCTCAGTAACTGTACACGGTAGGATCATCTAACCTTGCATGTGCATGCATCTTTGGCGGTAGATCAGCATCCATGCAAAATTAGGTCACTTTGACCTATATTTTCTGCTTGATTGACTTACATTCAAGTTTACGTCCGAATTCAGGTCTCGGTTACTGTACATGGTACAATCATCTAGCCTTGCATGTGCATGCGTCTTTAGGGGTAGGTCAGCATCCAGGCAAAGTTAGGTCACTTTGACCTATATTTTCTGCTTGATTGACTTACAATCAAGTTTACGCCCGAGTTCAGATCTCAGTCACTATGCATGGTAGGATCATGTAACCTTGCATATGCATGCATCTCTGATGGTAGGTCAGCATCCAGGCAAAATTAGGTCACTTTGACCTATATTTTCCGCTTGAACGACTTACATTCAAGTTTACGCCCGAGTTCAGATCTCAGTCACTATGCATGGTAGGGTCATGTAACCTTGCATATGCATGCATCTCTGACGGAAGGTCAGCATCCATGCAAAATTAAGTCACTTTGACCTATATTTTCTGCTTGATTGACTTACATCCAAATTTACTGAAGAGTTCAGATGCATGCATCTCTGACAATGTGCCATAACGAGGCGAACTTTGTAATCGTTGATTACCTATGTTTGGCTTGAATGACTTACATTCAAGTTTACGTTAGAGTTCAGATCTCAGGGACTGTACATAGTAGGATCATCTTGCATGTGCTTGTGCATGCATCTGTGATGGTAGGTCAGCATTCAGACAAAATTAGGTCACTTTAACCTACAATTTATTCTAGGTTCATATAACCTTGCATTTTTGTTTGTAGGTCAGTATCCAGGTAAAATTGGGTTGCTGTGACAATGTGCCATAATAAGGCGAACTTTGTAATCATTGATTACCTTTGATCATTTTAAGCCATTCCAGAGAAGATATTTGTAGTACAATTCATGTTTCTAGTTTAAGACATTTATGAGAAGATATTTGTAATATTTATGATCAGCTGTTCTATTTCTAGCAATTCAAATTTCAAGTTTAAGACATTCATGAGAAGATATTTGTAATACTTATGATCATCTGTTGTGTTTATTACATGATTTTTATTTTTCAGCCATTCATGAGAAGATATTTGGAGTATTTGTTATCATCTGTTTCTATTTTTAGCCATTCATGAGAAGATATATGATCAGGTGTTGTGTTTACATGTTTCTATTTGTAGCTATTCATGTTTCTATTTTTAGCCATTCATGAGAAGATATATGATCAGGTGTCGTGTTTACATGTTTCTATTTTTAGCTATTCATGTTTCTATTTTTAGCCATTCATGAGAAGATATTTGTAGTATTTATGATCAGCTGTTGTGTGTACATGTTACTGAACACAATAATCTTCAAATGGTCAAGATCTGGTCCAATGACAAAAACAGTAAGTAGATGCGAGTACTTCGATTCTAAATTTATGAATGGATACAAAAAAAAGTACACAAGAATCTAACACAAAACGGAAATGCAGAAAAATCTCAGTCACCCAAGCATAAGATTTCAAGTACCTGGACGAAGCTGACTGAGTCAGAGACCCTAGAAATCTTACTCGAAGGCGTCTGAGATTTTTTTTGTCTGGCTCTCTCACTGGTGTTTGATTATTTTTCTCCCCCTCAGCAACAAAAATCAAACAAATCACCGTTGAAACGCCATTATTGACATAAACGATTACTTCCATTCTCACAACGTCATAAAGTATGGAGCACTCATCCAAGTCAAGGGTTATTTTGCTGCCAACAATTTAAGTATTTCTGATGTGTTTTAATTCAAATTTGGTCATTCTATTGTAGTCAATTTTCTGTTTAATACTTTTGATTATTTACTTTTTGATTTGTGTAAAGACTAAGCCGAGTATATATGTATGATAAAATAATCGCGGGAATAAATGTGTGTAGCTGGTCTTACATCCTCTTGTAAAAGTCATAAAAAATCTTGCACTTCGAAATCAATGGATTCCCTAGCATTGACTACTGGTATTGGTGTGGGATGCACTTAAACATTTAATGCACCACAGTTAAGATCTTTCAATTTTAGTTTTGGATACAGAAATTTGTTTGATCTGAGGGAAAATTTATAATTGCCACCAACAAAAAAAAATGTCTGTCCCATTTAATTATGGAACTTATTGAGCCTGATCACAACATCCAACTAAGACATTGTAGAACTAAAATTGAACTTAACTTGGATGGGGATTTCCCATTTCATTTGCTTCCATTGTCCATGAAATTATAATACACTGTCATAATATGATGTTTTCAGACAGATGCAAGTTCAAAATCTGAATTGTAACAAAATACAATACACATTTATGTGTTTGAACGGCATAGTTTTGTTAAAGCATGTTCTTAACCTTTATTTCCTTTATAAACCAAGTCAAATAAAATTTAAAATATTGTTATCTTGCATCCCTTTTACTCTTATTGCCCGCAACGCGACGGAGGGACATGGTAATGGTCTGTGTCTGTGCTTTCGTGTGTCCGTGTTTCATGTTGTTTATGGACGCAACTCCTCAGAACCTGCTGGTCAGAATTTATTTCCACATTGTTATGAAATTGCAAATCTTGTGTATGCTACTCCTCAGAAACCGCTGGTCAGAATTCATTCAAATTTTACAGGATTGTTAGGCACCATTAGTACTAGATCATATTGCATCGCCATTTTGATTCTTTAAAGGACAAGGTGCGATAAGGGGTTGATTTGGCCCAAGATTCCTGTGAATTACGAAGTTGCACCTCAAGATTTTCTTTCATGTTTTTTTTAAAGTTGAGATCCCATTAATAGAACAAATACAAAAGTTAGGACAAATGACGTCACAATATGTACAGTTCTGACGTCATGAAAATGCTACTTTTGAGCATTTTCATAGAAATATACCGAATTTGGCAAATTTGCAAACAGTTTTCCTCGTCGGAAATATCGAGCACATTCAAGAACCAATTAGATAATTTACCAACTGATTGGTACAAATGAATTGAGCCTCTCATATAAATATTTTTGTGGTTCTTGCATGTGCTCTATATTTCCTATACAGAAAAAGAAGTCAAAATTGGTTAAAATTGTCATTTTTCGACAAAATCTTCAATATGTCCCTTCTTCTACACTCAAAAACTCAGTCATCATACATCAAATATTCGAGAAATGTTACTGTTAACTGAAAAGCCATACATATAGAACATTTCAATGAGAAAATTTTGTGAATTCAACCAAATTTATTTTTCAGGCCAAATAACGCCCTTATCGCCCCTACGCCTTTTGTGGGAGTTATGGGACTTTGATTATTTCCACATTGTTATACAATGGCAAATCTTTTGGACACAACTCCTTAGAACCTGCTAGTCGAAATTTATTCTAATTTTGCAGGATTGTTAGTCGCCTTAGATGATCCCAACAAATTTGATTCAACAAATTTTACAGGAGTTATGAGACTTTATCGACTTAATGCATAATACAACATAGGAAGACTTTGTGGACACATCTCGTCATAATCCAATTAAGGGATTTTGCTGAAATTTTGCTTGGCTGTTTGCCACCTAATGCAGTTGATCATATCCTGCCGCCATTTTGATTCGCAAAATTTTACAGGAGAAATGGGACTTTATCGACTTTACTGCAGTGGCGGGGGACATAGCTACGTGAAGCAATCTTGTTCTGATACTATTTGTGCATGTGCAAAGTATGAGGTTGTTGAGTATTGTACTGGTTGACAATAAATAAGATCACTGTTGGAATATTGGATATTATAATACTAGATAAGTGTATCTGACTTGTACACCACTACATCAGGATATAGTGTTGTCTGGTGTGAATAATGCCCTTGTCTATAAACTCGTGCACTATACAAACGAGACAGCACTGTTGGAAACCCATTACCTCAGGACAAGTCCACAATAGATTGGTCTACCATATTTTTTTATTAGTCCCCTACTAGTGATAGCAGAAGGGGACTTTAGGTTTGGGCTCTGTCCGTCCGTCCGTCTGTCTGTCCATCTGTCCGTCTCTCCGGCTGTCAGTCCCACATCAGTTTTCCGCACTTTTTTTCTAAACCATTGCAGATATTGGTCTGATATTTTTTATGTGAGTCTACTTTGAAGAGTTACAGATCAAGTTTAAGTTTGGTTCTGGTCCACTGATTTTGAAGGAGTCATGGGCCTTGGACTTGAAAACTTATTTTACCATGTTTGCTAGTGTAATAAAGCCTTGTTCTTCCAGAAGGGGACTTGGTATTGCCTTGCAATACGATCCACACTTATTCATTTAGGAGATATATCACACAAAATAAAGAAGTACTGATGGAATATTTATCTGTATTTAATACATACTTAGTAGAAAAAAAGTGTTTTTGCATGATCAATATGACCGGAAGTAAACCCCAGGAAAAAAGCAGCTTATTTTATGCTCCTCCTGCATCTTGGACAAAATAAACGACTGCCGGTCCATATTGGCCTGGACAAATAAAAAAAAATCTGGTCCATATTGGCCTGGACAAATAAACGACTTCCGGTCCATATCGCCCTGGCATTTCTAAACATTGGAAATATGTTACAACAAGATTAATACATGTGCATGTCCATATTGACCTGATTATCATCCCTTAAGCCATATTGTCCCTGGACTTCGTCTCAGGCCAATATGGGGGTCTAGGGATGATAACCAGGCCAATACGGAAATGTCCATGCATTAATCTGTATTTATTTTTTCATTTAGGAGTTATTGTCGTACAAAATAAAGAAGTACAGTTGGGTATTTATCATGGTGTCTACAGCTGTTTTATTGTACTGTTTTGTACTACATAGAGTGTACTGTGTACCGTTTGGTAAGTATATAAATCGTTAGTAGTATTGTCTCATTGATATTATACTGTATGTATAAAAATATATGTTGTGCAATTGCCAAAATTAATATAAACAAACATAATACAAATTGCAAAAATAGGACACAATTTAAAGGTAAAAAGAACACATGTACAAATTAAAAACAAACTTGAAATCATAAAAGACAGACAGAAATGGCCTTACAGTCTTCAACTAGGGGCAAGCCAATGGAAAATCTTAAACACCAATAGTAGAATACCGAAGGAACAAAGGAAGTAATGATTACAATAAACTGTGGACACAGGATATGTCTCGCCCGCCCCTGCATCGCCGAAATTTCCACATTGATCTACTGCAGCAGCAATAAAAATAAAATATAATCTTAAACTGTGTTTACAATTTCCTTGGAAAAAAATGATGTGATCACCCATGCATGACTAAGAAGCCAGGTCTTGGAATCCGTATGTACTCCCCAAGACACAACTGCATGTCAAATATCAAGTACCTAAGACTACTGGTATAGGCTGTACGAACTGCTTGCTAAAAACTTAAAGTGATCGTTCATGCGTGACTAAGGGGCCAGTGCCACCATCCGGGTATGGAATCGGTATGTACTCCCCAAGACACAACTGCATGTCAAATATCAAGTGACAAGGACTACTGGTATAGGCTGTACAAACTGCTTGCTAAAAAATTATTGTGATCGTTCATGCATGACTAAGGGGCCACGGCCACCATCCGGGCGTGGAATCAGCACATACTCCCCAAGACGCAAGTGCATTTCAAATATCAAGTGCCTAGGACTACTGATAGAGGCTGTACAAACTACTTGCTAAAAACTTAATGTGATCATTCATGCGTGACTAAGGGGCCAGGGCCACCATCCAGGCGTGGAATTGGTATGTACTCCCCAAGACGCAACTGCATGTCAAATATTCAAATATCAAGTGCCTAGGACTATTGGTATTGGCTGTACAAAGTGCTTGCTAAAAACTTAATGTGATTGTTCATGCATGACTAAGGGGCCAGGGCCACCATCCGGGCGTGGAAGCAGCATGTACTCCCCAAGACACAACTGCATGTCAAATATCAAGTGCCTAGGACTACTGGTATAGGCTGTACAAACTACTTGCTAAAACTTAATGTGATCGTTCATGCGTGACTAAGGGGCCAGGACCACCATCCGGGCGTGGAATCGGTATGTACTCTCCAAGACGCAACTGCATGTCAAATATCAAGTGCCTAGGACTACTGGTATAGGCTGTACAAATTGCTTGCGAAAAACTTAATCTGATCGTTCATGCGTGACTAAGGGGCCAGGGCCACCATTCGAGCGTGGAATCGGTATGTACTTCCCAATACGCAACTGCATGTCAAATATCAAGTGCCTAGGACTACTGGTATTGGCTGTACAAACTGCTTGCTAAAAACTTAATGTGATCGTTCATGTGTGACTTAGGGGCCTGGGCAATAATCTAAGTAGGGATTTGAGTTGTACCCATAAGGATGCAACTGCACATCAAATACTATGGACCTACAACTAACATAAGCTTGTTAATTCACAATAGTTTACAAATTGTTGACGCCGCCGCCGCCGCTGCCGGAAACGCTATCCCTAAGTCTCGCCTCCGCGACTTTTCGTCGCGGGCGAGACAAAAATCGAAGTCCAAAGACATGGCAAAAAAAGCAACAGAGAAAATCAAAGACAAAACAGGAAGGTGAGACAGCTACAATGCACCGGAAATAAAAAGACGACATTAAGAATTTCAAATCTGAGAATCTAAATGATGGTCCTTCTAGAGCCAGAGAAAGGAGTTTCCCTGACATGTAACTGAATTTACCAATGTACCTGAACAAAAATCCTGAACTTCATCAAAATAGAAAATTTAAACATATGTATTCTGTTCTATGAAAACGTGCAATTTAAATAACTAAATACCGAATTACTATGAATTTATTTTCTGCATATACGCATTTCGACAACTTATGTCTCTTCAGTGCAGATTAAATCTAAATGTTTGGAAGACCATATAATCAAATATATTAAAAAACTGATAGAGAACAAATACCAAATATGATCCAAATAAGGGAACAGAATCATAAAATAGACTGTCATGCCACAGGGTAAAACAGTACCAAGAAATGGATGTTTTTTGTCTCCCCTGCCACGAAAGTCGCTGAAAGCGAGACATAGGTATAGCAATCCGGCGGCGGCGTAAACTTTTTTCTAAAACCTTCATAACTTTTCAAGGGTAATACATACAAATGTCATCTTTGGTCCACAGCACCACCAAGTGATAACCTTTCCAGCAGCATATATTTTGGATGACCTTGACCTTGTTTTCATGGTTCAATAAGCACATAAACATTGCGACATAGTTTCACATTCAAGTCCTTTTCTCAGGAACTATAATACCTAGACTTGTCATATTTGGTCTATAGTGAGATCTATATGGGAACACGGCAGTCTGACACCTGTCGTGTTGCCTTGACCTCAATTGCATGGTTCAGTGAACCTAGAAAATCTGCGACATAGTTTCACATTCAAGTCCTTTTCTCAGTAACTGTTACACCTAGACCCGTCATATTTTGTTTGTAGGGAGATCTATATGGGTACACGCCAGTCTGACACCTGTCATGTTTCTTTGACCTCGATTTCTTGGTTCAGTGACTTTGTTAAATTTTTACATTCAAGTCTATTTCTCAGCAACTGTAGCCTCCAGACTCACAATATTTGTTCTATAGCAAGATTTATTTGGGTATATGCCAGTCTGACATTTGTCATGTGACCTTGACCTCAATTTCACAGTCTAGTGAGCATGTTCACTTTTCTGATTAGTTCACTTAGATTTCACATCAATTTAGAGTCCAGCAGGGACAGGCGAGACATCTTTTAGGGTCATCACTTGTTGTTTAAAGAACGGTGGTTTTTCATTTGTACTAGTAATTATAAAAACACCAATCTTGTTCATATTTTAACACAATGGTATTGATAAGTTAAGATATTGTCAAGATGATTTAAAATGGTACATGATAATAAACATTTTTCCTTGTTATAAAATATAGTGAAACATTAATTTTGTGTTGCATTTGACTAAGCTTAAACAGAGGGCACTGATTTTAAACTTAGTATGCAGCCTTTGTATGATCTTGTATTGTGAATCCCATCTAACATATCCTTCTTGTATATGATAGAATCATCAAACATTGCATGTGCATGTGTTTTTGGTGGTAGACCTAACCAATTCATTTTAGACATATAAATCTGTACTTTATTTCTCAGCGAGTTACATTTATTTTTTTTTTTCGATATTTTATGTCCCCGCCATTAGGTGATGGGGGCATTAAGTTTTACCCTTGTTTAGATTATATTTCTGTTTTTAATTATTGAAAAATTGTTTCTTTTACTTCCAGCATTCAGTTTTTTCTCTGCCAGTGAATATTTTATAGCATATTCCAATATGGCTTACCATGTCAGTGCATATTATGAGTTTCCAGACTTTGAAGTTGTATATTGTAAAGTACTTACATATTCAAATGCAAATGGTGACAGCATCAACCAAGTAATGAATGGAGAGAAAGCCTCGCCAAGACGTCTTCGACCCAGAGAGAAAGGAGAAAAAGTTTGTTGACATCTATAACTGAGGTATGGTGGATCAGTAAAAAAGGAATACATGTATATCGATAGGAGCCAGGGGAAAAAAGACTGTTGATATTTGATGTATATTTAATGTTATTTATTGGTATTTTATTCTATGTGTGTAGTAATACTGTTTTTAGTGTTCTTCATGAACACTTTAGCTATCGGTTCAGCTTGAATTGGATAAAAATAGATGTTGCAGGGTGGGAAACTTTTAAACAGGTTAAAAAGTCTACTTATAAAATTGTAAATAATACAGTAAACTTACTGAATTTTTTTAACTATTTGTTTCAAGCGCAGGGATATGAAAAATAAAAAACAAATATCAGGATAATCTTTGAAGATGTCAAAATGGTTTCGTTTTGGAAGTTGTTGCACATTTTAAAAATTTTCATGATGTTTTGATATGTCAACTGCCTGATCTTCACACAGCGGTACAAATCCGAAAATAATATTCCACATGTTCAATCTTGATTAGCCGCTAGAGGGCACAGATTGTTGTTTGTTTACATTTTCGATACGTTTTGATTTGGGACAAACGGCACACCACAATACCTAGACGTAACTATATGTCTCTGCTGTGATTCCGTCGTAATCAGAAATGGGAGAAGTTGGACTGAGTGAAGGATTCTCGATTATTTAATTGCTTCGGTAGAAATGTCAAATTTGCACTTGATGCACATGTACGTTAATTTGCATGTGGATATAAATAACACGATGCATGTAGGTAGTTTCGTTTTCTCTGATATGCTAAGGCTCATTTTACTTGTCTGAACAATATAATTTATATAATTAAATTTTTTAATCAATGTTCAAAATTCGTCTTGCATAATCGTTTATGTTCTCAAGGGGGAATTGCATTTTAAAAATGTATGTAAAGAGTGGCTGTATCTGTCTGAAACATTTGGATATCCTCTGCATCTGCATGAAAATATTTAGGTATTTCTTTAGAATTAAAAAGGTTAATAATTCATATCCCTAAAACAACGCTCATAATTTAGGAAGTGGTCGTACTCCTAACAAATCTTGCTCAATATGATATCATATTTTGACTGCACAGTGGTATGCCTACATGTAGGTTTGAAATTGATGAATTATTCAAGGTGTCTTCGGGGTATAGAATTTTGTGGAAATTTCAATTGCATTATTGTTAAAAAGATAAAATAAAATTTGAGGTCACCATGTAAGCTTACTTTCTTTTCGGCGCGCAGAATATCCGGGTAAATAAACAAACTTATTGTATTTCTACCTTGATGTTTATTCCGTCACAGTCAATACTCCATTGTGATTGGTCAATTAGATGTTGTGGATATTCTACCCAAGTGCATTTTATCCAAAAGGAAAGAATACATTGTAATACTGAACGCATACCAGTAGGATAACCCTTAAAGTGAAAAAAGACTTATTTCCAATGAGGTCCTTGTTAATAATTACAAAAAATACCTAAAAGTCTACTCATATGTCCTATAAGCAAATACAAATTAACCTAAATGAACAAGTATTAAACAAAAATGGTGAGACACCTTTAAACTTCCACACATACGAACACTTTCAGCTCTTATAGAGCTTTGATTATACTAGTGAGACAAGTTGTCAGCATAATCAGTTTACCGTGTTACTTAATTACTATTTGTATCAAGGACATAACAATTCATTTTGTATCATGATTATGAAAATGGCTATCAAATAAATTAATTGAAAAGAAATACTTATAAAATATTTTAACAACTACAGTAACGAAAGAGACTGACCATAACTAATAACTGTCATAGTGGTGATGTCTGTGGGAGTGATTGCGATTAAATTCTGAGAATTTTTAGCCTAAAAGGCCATATGAGCTTTTGCCATCACTTTGCGTCCGTCGTCTGGCATCCGCCCATCGTCCATCTTCAGTCTGTCAACAATTTCAAAAATCTTCTCCTCTGAAACTGCTGAGCCAATTGTAACCAAACTTGGCCTGAAGCATCACCAGGGTATGCAGTTTCAAAGTTATGTTTGCAGTGTTTTTTTTCTATCAAATTTCGGTCTGTTTATAGGACCCAGTCCCAATGGGAAATATACTTATATTTTCCCAAAAACAAGACCAATTTTCCCAATCTAAGCACTGCCGTTAGTTAAAATGATAAATAATTAAAGGTAAATGTTTGAAATTGGCCCTTTAACAATGTAAACAATGTTTGGAATACTCTCTATGATGGTGTCATTTAATTCATTGGTTGTAGGTATAAAGAAATGCAAGGAATACCTCAGATAATGCATTTTTGTATTTTCCCAAACACCGAAAAATTTCCCAATTAAAAGGGACCCGGACCCATTCCCAAAAAAGTGAGAAAAAACACTGGTTTGATTAGTTCGAAGACCAAACATCATGGCTGCTGTTTCTAAAAATAGAACATAGGGGTAAATTGCTGTTTTTTTTTGCAAATAACCCAAAAACCGTTACAGATATCAAAAATCTGACGTGGGGGTAAAAGCAATCAGCATAGCAAAATCTACCTGCCCTGCAATTTTGAAAAAATCCGAAAACCTGTCTTGGAGTTATTGCCCTTTTTTCGTAAAATTTTCAAAATTTGTGGATTTTTTATTTTTTATTTCAAAAAGTGTACCAGATAGAGGTCAAGTGTATATTGCAAAAAGGTTCAGCATATCAAGATTTACAAATCCTGAAATTTTGAAGAAAATCCAAAAACCTTTGTAGGAGTTATTGCCCTTTTTCCACAGAATTTTCAAAATTTTCATATTTTTTGTACTTTTTTTCCAAAACTATAGAAGATGAAGGTTAAGTGTAAATTGATAAAATGTTTGCCATGCTGTGTGGATTTCAAAACTGGTGTTTAAAATTGTTTGTTGGTCGCCATATTCAAAATGGCCGCCAAAAAAGGCGGGAAAATTCAACATTGTTTGATTTCAATGAAATTTGGTTTCCAAATAGATATTGATGTAGCGACTTCAAAACTGGTGTTGAAAAGTGTTTCCAAATAAATATTAATGTTGTAACTTAAAAATATGGTGTTGAAAATTGTTGTTGAATTCCATTTACAAAATGATGTCTCAACTTCAAAACCTGTGTCGAAAGTGGTCCTTAGCAAGAACATTTTTGTCAAAAAAGCCCAACAAAGAAAAAAAGTAACACATGATCAGACTTAAAATACAGTACAAGATATTGGTGGTCTTTGAACTACCAAAGTTTGAGGGACTGAAGTTCATTTGTATAACTTACAATGTTATCTCGATTGTGGCAACTGAAAGCCAGGTGAGCGATACAGGCCCCTGGGAGCCTCTGGCTGTTTTTTGGAGTAGTAAGACAATAGATTTTTTTATAAACTGTGGGAAAATGGACAAATTCTACATATATATACACTGGATACATTACAAAAAAAAATTCCTGATGTTGCTGAATTGATGCCATTGAATTTTTGTAAAAAAATTCAGGAAGCCGGAGAAATGTCTTGTTTTGTTATACATAAGCAGATGTCTGTGAAGCGTCCAAGAGTTTGTTCAACTTGTGACTACATACAAATAATTAACTGTTTAGACATAGATATTATTATACCCCCCGCTTTAGCGGGCGGTATATAGTGATCATGATGTCTGTCTGTCTGTCCGTCTGTCTATCTGCCATAGGGTACCTACTTTGTGGCAACAACTCCTCCTAGACCACTTGAAACTTTCACAGAATGTTAAGTACATATTGCCATTGTGCACCAACTACTTGAAAATTTGATTCTATTTTTTTTTTTTTTTTGCTGGAATTCAATGGGGGAGCGGGGGATATGATATTAGTGAGCTTTGCTCACATTTTTCTAGTTTCCTTGTAGGTTTACTGTTTAGTTTTTGATATTATTTTCTTGCATGATTTTAAATGGTAAATTTTTTATATCAAATTGAAATAAACAGTAAACAAGTATTTTGTTACAAATTGGGTTGTGACCCTAGAATTTTGTAATGTATCAGTTAGCCATCAAATGGAATTGTATAAGTCTATCCAGAGAAATATGTTATAGTTTTTATTTTGTATCCAGGTCGGTTTATTTATGCCAACACAAAGTTCATTCTTTTGTGAAATAGGTAGTATCTATTTAAATAATATTCCTGTGTATTGTGTAAGATGCCATTAGATCAATATTTTAACTTTAGTGAGCTATATATATTGCCATCAGTTGGCGTTAACTTTTTTAAAGATCTTTTCCTCCTAAACGGCTGGGCCAATTTATAGGAAACAGATCTTTTCCTCTGAAACTACTGGGCCAACATATAGGAAACTTTGCATGAATCATCACTGGGATGCCTACTTTCAAGTTTGTGATTTTAATGACCGAAACCCAAACAACATGGCCACTGTTAAATAACATAGAGCACAGGGGTAGATTTGTGTTTTTGTCTCCTGCAACAAAATCGTGAAAGTGAGACATTGCGATCCAAAATTCCATCGTCTGCGTCATTGTCAACATTTATTTTAACCCTGTGGTTAAAGTTTTCTAAACATCAATATCTTCATCAAAACTTTATGCAATAATTGAAATTTGGACCGAAGTCAGAAAATGGTCAAAAAATTACCTCAACCTGAAAATTTCCAAATATTTTTAATAGTTTTTCCATGCAATGTTTTTGCTGGAAATAGTCAGCAGATTTATATGTTGTAGTGATTCACAGATAAGGTATATTATAGTTATAGTTTTTCCATATTTTTCTGTATTTGGACTTGTTTTTTGTGCAGAAACTTTATTTTAACCCTTTGGTTAAAGTTTTGTAGAAGTCAAATGAAGTTATTTAATCTTATTTTAATTTCACAAAAAGTGGTCAAAAGTTATATGATGGTCAGAGAATGACCTCAATTTGAAAAAAAAAAAGATTTTTTTTAGTTTTTCTGTGTATTTTTTCCATATTTGTACTTATTTTTTTTTGCTAAAAATTTCAAATTTATTTGTTAAGAAGTAGAATAGAGTCTTTGAATCTGAATAGAATTACATTAAAATTGACATTTCTGCATAAAATGTGCAGATGTGTAAGAGGCTGTTGGAATTTTGATTCCAGTGCCAACTTTGGTTAATTTCCTGAAAATGTTAAAGACCAATAATTTTTGAAATTTTTGCATCCAATTTCAAATTTTAACAATGTTTTAGTATCAAGCATGATATTGAACACTAAAGAATTGAATAACAGGGTAAATAACTTTGGTAAATTTCCTGAAACTCTCAAAGACAAGCTATTTTTAGAAATTCTTATTTAGCAACAATGCTTTTCTAAGAAATTTGAATCAAACAAACATTTTTATTAATAAAATTGCAAAAGTTTTTTATTCCAGTTTCTGTTTACCATCCTTGAACTCTCAAAGACCAGTTTTTTTTAATTCTAACTAGCAACCATAACTTTTTCAGTTCCTTTCAGTTATAATGATCATTTTCAAAAGTCAAATTGCAACAATATTTGATTCTTATTTTGGTAAATTTCCAGAAACTCTCAAAGAGCCGTTATTTTTTGAAATTCTACCTAGCAACCATACCTTTTTCAATTCCTTTCAGTATTTATAACTATTTTCAGTAGTGAAATTTCCAAAATTCTGGATTTCATGAATAATAGACCAGTTATTTTGGGGAATTATACTTAGCAACCATATTTTTTTACAAACATCTAATTGAAAATAGTCACTGTACAAAAAGTTTTGATTCCAATTTTGGCATGAAAGTCTCAGAGACCAGTTATTTCTTAAAATTCTATCTAGCAACCTCATTTTAATTTAGGCCAAATTATAATGACAATGTACTGAGTGGGGGATACATTAGGTTATTCACACATCAAGTTGATAATAACTATGCATGATAACATGATGGTCATTTAACAATTGTATGATTCTCATACCAATCATAATCAAAGAATGACACCACTGCGGATCTTAGTTTAACAATGGATGTTGTAAAATATTTTTCCTGAAAACTGTAACACTCATCAACATAATCAAATTGATATTACCTAGGCATTTTAACATGACAGTTATCTACCAGATGAAATATTTTACTACCATTCATAAAACTAGAATGGCTGTCACCTCACATTAACCATTTAACCCTTTGGGAAAATCTTATTCGATCAGTAGCCATCAGGTCAGTGATTCACACTTGTGATTCACACTCATGTGAGCCTCTGGTTTTGAAACAATTGTCATTTCCTTTATTTCTCTAACTTAGTTGGAGGTTTATCTTACTGTTTCTATAGGTTATTATAGTCAGCTGGAGTAGATATGGGAACTGGTTGTTAATTACCCCTCTAGAAACCACCTGTGTAGCAGTGTTGAAAATAGTTACTGCCAATTAGTAATTATATAACTATTATTTGATAAATAGTACAATTAAGCAATAACAGTACATTATTTGCATTTCTGCAGACAGGAGGCATCAATCATAGATTTGACAGTCAAATCTAGGATTGACGACTCCGGACATTCAAATAATGCACAGTTATTGTGATTCTAATTCAGTCAAGTAATTTTATGTCTAATTTTATTCGAATTATTTGTAAGTGGACAAGGAACCAAACTATATAGAGAACCTACTTTGTCCGAGGCATGTACATCATGTAATTGACAGTCAGTTTTGACAAATCAAATGATCTGTTAAATAAAATTGCATTAGAATATTTATCAATTATGAACCTTTTTACAAGGTCAGTATGTTATATATGTACCTGTTAGGTTTATATTGAATGAGGACCTAGTCCGAGGTCAATATATCCCTGACAGGTCCTTATATAACATATTGACAGAGTAAAAGATCCATCATTGTTATATTACATATGTAGTTTTCATGGTATCTATTATATATAGTAGTTGCATTTTTGTGGAGTCAGATTTTGCCAATGACACCATAATTTATTTTGAAATAGAAGCCCTGGTCAAAGGCTAAAGTGTATCTACATACAAACAAGAGTGGGTTGGTTGTATGTGTGTCAAGGATAAATAAATGCCAACACGTCTGCTATTTTCACATTAAAGAACCCAGCAAACTTTTTTTGTTTTCTTGTTTAATTTGCAGTGCCCCAAAATACTGTGGAACAACTATTAAATAGATTTTTATCAATTTAATTGGTAAATATTGTCCCCCATTAATTATTGATAAATGTAAAGCATTTTCCTATATTTTACAAATGTATTTTGAAAAAAATTTTTATGATACAGTCGAACCTTGACAAGTCGAAGTCGAAGGGACCATTCGAAAATTGTTTGAGTTATCCAAGGTTAGAGACATCCGATAATAACATTAATGCACTATAAAATCTTTAAACAAGCAGAAAGTCCAAAACAGAAATATCAAACTCTGGGTATAACGTAACATGTAAGTGTCAATTTAAATTTAAAAATGAAACTGTTGAAACAAAACTAGCCATAAAGACTTCGGGAGAAAATATGGACTGTTTGGCATTGAGTTGAAAAGCTGTTTCGGCAAAATGAAACTGAAAATATATTCCTTATAATCACAAATTATTCTATTTCCAATTTATTTAAGCTTGGGCCATTTAAATTCATTCTAACAAATGATCAAAGAACAGCACGATTGAGTTCTGCTTGGACACGCTTATCTGACAAGTGACATTTACACACTGGATATCTAATTGTTTAATTATCGACAATGACGTAGAGACAACTTATTGGGAATATTACTGTTCTTTTATGAATGCATAGTTAAACTTCTATCGAGGTTAAATTCCTTTAAAATTTCCAACGAGACCATATACTGGAGTTATCCGAGATTTCAAATCAACCGAGTTCAAGTCATCAGAGGTAAAAATGCATTAATCCAATGGGAAATTTGCCGGGACCGATAATTTACTTCGACGAATCCAAGTTTTCGAGACATCCGAGTTCTACACAACGAGGTTCAACTGTATATTTCTCCGTGAAAAATTATTGACTTGATAGTCCAACTGGATATAAATTTGGATATAACTAAAAATAGAAACATAGCATCAGTATATTTAAAAATAGGAACATGGCGTCAATATACATATAAATAGAAACAAAGCTGAAAATACACTATAAATATTCTTAAAATCATTTGACTGTTTCAGCCAATGAAATTCATAGGAAACTTTGCCGTATGTAGTATCATGGTATATCGACTGCCCAAAGGACAGTCAGGTATCACACAAGACAGAGATAATGATTGAGACAGATTTTTTTAATTCTTTTTTTACTTTTAATCAGCCTATTTTGTCTAAGGCATGTACATCATGTAATTAACAGTCAATTCTGTCAAATCAAATGATCTGTTACATAAATGTTGGATAAGAATATCATGATATATGGACTGTCGATAGGATAGTGGTATTGAATAAGTCAGATATAATGATAGAGACAGTTTTTTTTTTAGCAAACTTATTCTGAATTTGTATTTATTTATTCCTGTATATTTTGTTAAACAATAGTTGTTTTATTGCACTGTTATGTTTTATCTCCATGGTGGTACTCTGCTACAATAAATGGCAGGTATTGTTTAATTCTGTACCTCTCCAAATATTTCCATAATTTATCTTGTGAACCAAATTGCACTTTGTCTTACACTTTGCCGGAACGGAGATTCTGAAGCTATGTGCAAAACTCATTAGAGAAGTAATCCTGTTATCCATGAATTTTGTGATTTAAGTATTTTTTTAAACCGTTGCATTATTATGATTCATTCATATAGATCTCCTTTGTATCAGACATATCATAATCATGATAATGATCTCTTTGTTTTTGTCATGCTGTTATTAACTTTACTATATAATCTCCATATCACATTAAGTACTACCAACCCCAAACAATATCATAACCACATTTTTGGAGTTGCCTGATCCCTTTCAAAATTAGGGATCAGAAGGAGCCTATTTTGAAGTTATTACATGCAGAAAATTAATTTGAGAATCGCTGCATGTTATGTTAATCAAATGGCAGAATTATGTATTTCAATAGATTTGAAGTCCATGTAGCTTTAATAGTTTCCAAAAAAACATCTGAACAGATGCCAAAATTTGAATTTCTTATATATTTTTTCCATTTTCACACACAAATTTTTAAAAAAAAATTCTTGCACAAATTTTTATTAGATTATCCATTTAGAAAAGATTATATAATACATTGCATTAAAATATTTTATCTTTCATCTTACTTTGGAATTTAAATTTTGTAAGAAAATGTTATTTATTCCTATTAAGACAGTTAAAAGATTGTCTCATGAGGTCCACACATCAATAGTAAACGTACAAATGTGTATAATTGGAATAAAAAAAAGAAAGAACCACAAGTGATATAAGAAATTAATTACATAGTATCTCAGTTTTGTGTATTCTTAATTTTGCACAAAAATTCTCACGATAAAAATTAGTCTTAAGTCTATATGAAATGTTAAAGACTTACAACTAATTTTTATTGTAAGAGATTTTGTGAAAAGGGTTGCTGGTCAGTATATTTATTATCAAGTTGATGAATCCACTTTACATATAAAGGTATAAATAGTCTGTCCATGTGCCCTTTTATCTGAACACCAGTACTAAACAGTTATGTCAAGGCTATAATTTGATTTTGGTATTTGGCAAGTGGATTGCTTTCTCAATGAAGAATTTTTTTTTTGTGTATTCAGGTAGGCAATTGTTATGGATCATTTAAAGGTGATATGTCATGAACTGTTAACTGTGTAATAAATGTATGAAGGAGTTTGCTATATAGTATGTGTATATAAGGTACAGTTAATAGTGCATCAAATACTATTCTGATGACACTTTTTTTTACGACCGCAAAAAAATTTTTGAGGTCGTATATTGGTATGATACTGGCGGCGTCGTCGGCGTCGTCGTCGGCGTCTGTAGACTCTTCGTTTCCGTGCGATAACTTCAGTTCTAGTTGATCAATCCTTATGAAATTTTAACATAATGTTGCTTGTCACAAAAGGAAGGTTGGGATTGGTTTTGGGCATTGTGGCCCCGCCCGTTTTTTTAAAAAGGGCCAAAAAGGGCCAAATTAGGTGTTTTCATGTATTGGGCTGTAGAATATTTATTATTTATCGGATTTTGATGGGGTTTCTTTCAGTGTGATCCTAAGGAAATTTGGAATCGGAAGTATGTCAACGGATTTCATGTCACATGTACCATTAATGAGATAAATGGGTCCAAAAAGGGGGAAATCTCAAAAATCTATTTTTTTCATTTTTTGTCCGATTTTGATGCAGTTTTTTTCATTAGATTCCTTATGAAAAATTAATATTGCACTCAACTTTTAGATTTTTGGTAACTCGTTTCCTTTCCGAGCTATGAGGGGCCGAACGGGGCCAAAATTGCAAATTTGCTGATTACCTGAAATTTTTATTTTTCATCGGATTTCGATGGGATTTTTTTCTTTGAATTCCTCTTGATGTAAGCTTTCAGTAGTATGCCAATGGATTATGCGTAGCTCTTACTGTTTCCGAGCTACAAGGGGTCAAAGGGGCCAAAATTGCAATTTTTTTAAATATGTGAAATCTTTATTTTCCATCGGATTTCAATGGGATTTTTTTCTTTGAATTCCTCTTGATAAAAGCTTTCAGTAGTATGTCAACAGATTTTGCGTTGCTCTTACCGTTTCCGATCTACAAGGGGTCAAAGGGGCCAAAATTGCAAATTTTCGTAATATGTGAAATCTTTATTTTTCATCGGATTTTGATGGGATTTTTTTCTTTGAATTCCTCTTGATATAAGCTTTCAGTAGTATGTCAACGGATATGGCGTAGCTCTTACCGTTTCTGAGCTACAAGGGGTCAAAGGGGCCAAAATTGTAATTTTTGAAATATTTGAAATCCTTATTATTCATCGGATTTTGATCAGATTTTTTTCTTTGGATTCTTCTTGATATAAGCTTTCAGTAGTAAGTCAACAAATTTGGCATAGCTTTTCCCTTTTCTGAGCTAAAGGGGCCAAAGGGGCCAAAATTGCAACTGATTCAAGCTCTTTAATGTGTCCATTTATTTACTATTCCTCATTCATTTGAATTGCACTCATGTTCAAATTTCAGTATTCGACATGCTGCGGTCGTATCATGCTGCGCTCGGCGTAGCCCTTTATTAAACATTTTTGTTTGAAAGAATGCATGATCCAAGATTATTTTCAGTTTTTATTGACCGGGTTGCACGGAGTGCAAATCCGGCTAATAGTAGGGTGATTGTCGGGCGGGCAGGCAGGCGGATGGGCGGGTGGGGAAAATGGGATACCGATTTTGTGAAATCAACTCCTCCTACAGTTTTCAACCTACATTTTTGAAACTTAACAAAATGTTTCTATATATATTGTTTATGTGCACCTCCCTTTTTGGAATCATTTTGAAAATTTTTCCTTTTTTTACGGACTTTTGAACTAAGTCATTTTTTATTGACCTTTTCAACAAAGGGTACCTATTTTCTGAAATCAAGTCCTCCTACAGTTTTCAACCTACATTTTTGAAACTTCACAAAATGTTTCTATATATAATGTAGATGTGCACCTCCCTTTTTGGTATTATTTTGAAAATGTTTTCTATTTTTACAGACTTAAGAACTTGGTCATTTTTATTGACATTTTCAACAAAGGGTACCTATTTTATGAAATCAACTCCTCCTACAGTGTTCATATCTGACCTTTGAAACTTTTTTCTATATATTTTGAAGATGTGCACCTGACTTTATGGAATTAATTCCAATATTTTTTCATATTTTTCAAGACCTTTTAACTTAGTCATTTTTAGCTCACCTGGCTATGCCAGGGTGAGCTTTTGCCATCACTTGGCGTCCGTCGTCCGTCATCCGTCAACAATTTCAAAAATCTTCTCCTCTGAAACTGCTGAGCCAATTGTAACCAAACTTGGCCTGAAGCATCACCAGGGTATGCAGTTTAAAAATTATGTTCGATTAGTCCGAAGACCAACATGGCTGCTTTTACTAAAAATAGAACATAGGGGTAAATTGCTGTTTTTTGCAAATAACTCAAAAACCGTTACAGATATAAAAAATCTGAGAAGAGGTAAAAATGATCAGCATAGCAAGATCTACCTGCCCTGCAATTTTGACGAAAATCTGATTACCCGTCTTGGAGTTATTGTCCTTTTTCCGTAAAATTTTCAAAATTTGTGCATTTTTTATTTTTTATTTCAAAAAGTGTAACAGATAGAGGTCAAGTGTAATTGCAAAAATGTTCAGCATATCAAGATCTACCTACCCTGAAATTTTGAAGAAAATCCAAAAACCCTTTTAGGAGTTATTGCCCTTTTTTCACCAAATTTTTAAAATTTTCGTATTTTTCATCTTTTATTTCCAAAACTATAAAAGATGAAGGTTAAGTGTAAATTGATGAAATGTTTGCCATGCTGTGGTGACTTCAAAACTGATGTTGAAAATTGTTCCTTAAACGCCATCTTCAAAATGGCCTCCAAAAAAGGCGGGAAAATTCAGTATTGTCCGATTTCAATGAAATTTGGTTTCCAAATAGATATTGATGTTGCGACTTCAAATCCGGTGTTTAAAATTGTGCGTTGACCGCCATTTTCAAAATGGCGGGGAAAATTCATCATTGTTGGATTTCAATGAAATTTGGTTTCCAAATAGATATTGATGTTGCGACTTCAAATCCAGTGTTGAAAATTGTTCGTTGACTGCCATTTTCAAAATGGCCGCCGAAAAAGGCGCGAAAATTCAACATTGTCCGATTTCAATGACATTTGGTTTCCAAATAGATATTAATGTTGCGACTTCAAATCTGGTGTTTAAAATTGTTCGTTGACCACCATTTTCAAAATGGCCGCCAAAAATGGCAGGGAAAATTCAACATTATCCGATTTCAATGAAATTTGAATTCCAAATAGATATTGATGTTGCGACTTCAAATCCAGTGTTGAAAATTGTTTGTTGACTGCCATTTTCAAAATGGCCTCCAAAAAAGGCGGGAAAATTCAACATCTTCCGATTTCAATGACATTAGGTTTCCAAATAGATATTGATGTTGTGACTTAAAATCCCGTGTTGAAAATTGTTCGTTGACCGCCATTTTCAAAATGGCCGCCAAAAAAGGCGGGAAAATTCAACATTGTCCGATTTCAATGACATTTGGTTTCCAAATAGATATTGATGTAACGACTTCAAAACCGATGTTGAAAATTGTTCGTTGACTGCCATTTTCAAAATGACCACCAAAAAAGGCAGGAAAATTCAACATTGTCTGATTTTAATGAATTTGATTTCCAAGTAGATATTGATGTTGCGACTTCAAAACCGATGTTGAAAATTGTTTGTTGACTGCCATTTACAAAATGACCTGTTGACTTCAAAACTGGTGTCGAAAGTCAGGTTCTTAGCAAGAATGTTTTTTTGTCAAAAAAGCCCAACAAAGAAATATAGTAAAACATCATCAGACTCTAAAAACAGTTCAAGATATTGGAGGTGTTTGAGCTACAAAAGTTTGAGAAACTGAAGTTACAAAGTTCCCTTGATTGTGGCAACTGAAAGCCAGGTGAGCGATACAGGCTCCTGGGAGCCTCTGGTTATCAATATTTTCAACATATTCAATACATAGGCCCATTATATATTATATATATATTAGGGAACCTATAAAACAGCACTGATAGCTAGAAGCACCAAAACACAACCTGTCCATTTGAGTCTTTGACCCATTTTTTAATGTTAAATTATAACTGTATACAAATAACAAAATACCAAAGTTACTGTGAATTTTATTTCTGCATATGAGCATTTCGACAAATTATGTCTCTTCAGTGCAGATAAAATCTAAACTTTTGGAAAACCATGTATTCAAAGATGTTTAAAAACTGATAGAGAACAAACAACCAATATGATCTAAGCCAAAATCCGCTAATCACAGAGCTTTGCTTGAGGGAGATACTCCTTAGTTTTCAACAAAATTTACAGAAATTTAGATATTGCAAGGTTTCAAACAGAATCGGCTTTCGGGTCAGTATACAAATGAATAATGAAAGTGCAATATTTCAATTGTACATGTACTGTTTTAGAAGTAGAATTCTTGACATTATCATATAATATAATAAATTTTGCCATACAATACTTTTCATGGACATTGAACTAATAAGTTTTAAGGTGTTTCTATTTTTATCTCCTGTTAGATTATGGAGATTAAAATATAGGCATGGTGTCTCGACATTTAAAGGCTTTTAAAGTCAATTATACATGTAGTATGTAGTCTTATTACATTGAGAAGACTTTGTGAGTAGGCAGAAAAACTAGTTTAGTGAGTAGGCAGAAAAACTAGTTTAATATTCAACCTGTCAAAACAGAACTAAAAACCTGTTCATGATATTTTTCTGCTCAGAGAGGTGTTACAGAACAACATAACATTTAAGATGTGACTGATTTATGGCATGTTGAAAATTTGTTGTTGTAATGACAAGCTGCACCATATCTGTACACAGTTATAGATAATACTACAAATATATATATATATATATTTACACTGCTTTGCTCATATTTCAAAAATCAAAGCATTCTACAAAATGAATGTCCCAGAATAATTGTTGTTTTTAAGTACATATGTACTATAAATGTATGTCAGCACTCCCTCATAATACAATGCATTTATGAAATAAATAAATAAATATCAAAAGTTCATTTTGTTTTCATATTAATAATAAGACTTAACTTATTTTAGACTGGAGTTTGTCTCTCCTGCAGTGTGGCGTCTGTAAAAAGATTCCCCATAGGAAAGATGTGTGCTCTATATACATTTCAGTTATGGTGTACTTGTGCTTGAGAGAATTTTTTTCATATGGAAGCACTGTCATACTTTCAAATTTTGCATTTTTATTTTTATTTTTATTCTCCCATGAATCGAAGATTTGGGTGTCATTCAGGTACCGTATAGTTTTCTGTCAAAGATTTCTTGGCTTGTTTAAGTGGGAATGATTTGAAATTTGGTCTGAAGCTTGGTCCGAAGGTTGTCAGTTGTCCACATCCTGTTTGCTGATACTTTGATTTTTAACTATAAACCAAATTTCTTCAAAGATTTCTGTGCTTTTATAAGTGGGAATAATTTGAAATTTGGTATAAAGCTTGAAAATAATGAGTTGTATTATGTAAGTGGTTTCAAGGTTATCGGTAATTTGTATGAATTTCCTTTGATCTACAGAGACTGATAATCTCAGTATCACTGAACTGGACATTATCAAGAAATTATAAGGTCACTGTGAAGGCCTCATGTGCTTGTGCTATGCTGACGTCATATTTTGTACTATTTGTTGTGTTTTTACGCATAATACGATGAATGAAGAAAAAAATTTTAAAAATTGCAATTAACAATAGATTAACTGTGCTAAGATAAACATTTCTGCTTGTTTCCACTTAATATGCAGTTTTATTAGCTCACCTGGCCTAAAAGGCCATGTGAGCTATTGCCATTACTATGCGTCTGTCCGTCCGTCAACAATTTCAAACATCTTCTCTGAAACCACTAAGCCAAATTAAACCAAACTTGGCCTGAATCATCATCAGGGTATGGCTTCTCAAACTGAGGTTCAGTTTGTCCCTCTGTCGAACAACATGGCCGCCATTACTAAAAATAAAACATAGGGATAAATTGCAGTTTTTGGCTAATAACTGGAAAACCGTTACAGATATCAAAAATCTGACATGAGATCTATCCACTGTGCAATATTGAAGAAAATCTGAAAACCCATCTCGAAGTTATATCCCTTTTTGGTGTTCGAATAGAAAATATTTGTTTCACGCGTAGGAATATGAATAATCAGGATAATCTCTAAAAATGCCAAAAAAATGCTTTCGATATGAAACTTGTGGTATATTTTTGAAATTTTCATGATGTTTTGTCATGTTAACTGCCCGATCTTCACGCAGTAATTTCTTACGAACCCGAATATATACGTGTGTAAATATTCAGTTAATCTCGATCAGCTGCTTGAGGGCGCAGAATGTTGTTTGTTTACATTTTCGATATGTTTTGATTCGAGACAAACGGCACACATTACCAGTATGCATGTAGGTAGTTTCATTTTCTCTGAACGGCTTATTTTCCTTATCTGAATTTTATAATTATTATTAACTTCGTCATTCCATGTTCAAAATTCGTCTTGCATAATCGTTCATGTTCACGTGGGGGAATTGCATGCATTTTAAAAAGAGTGGCTGTTTCTGTCTGAAACATTTGGATATCCTCTGCATGAAAATATTGATGTGTATCAATATTCCACAAGTCATTAGAATTAAAAAGGTTAATAAAATTAAATTAAAACAACGCTCATAATTAAGGAAGTTGACATATTCCTATCAAATCTTGATATCATATTTTGACTGGACAGTGGTATGGCCAAGTTTGAATGAGGTGAATATAACTTCAACACATACGAATACCTTCAGCTCTTATAGAGCTTTGATTCTGTTAAACGAAGTGAGGGGGGCTTATGTGATACCCCGAGCGTCTGTGTCCGGTTAGGAAGAATGGTTAAAGTTCATACCTGCTTACTGACATGTTCCACATCAACCATATTGGTATGCATGGTGCATTTGGGGATAAAACAACAATGCATGCTTTGGATGCTGACTCTGACCTATATTTTACGCATGAGCGACTTGGTTAGGTAGAATGGTTAAAGTCCATTCCCGCTTACTGACATGTTCCACATCAACCATATTGGTATGTATGGTGCATTTCGAGATGCCAACAACAATGCATGCTTCGGATGCTGACTCTGACCTATATTTTACGCATGAGTGACTTGGTTAGGTAGAATGGTTAAAGTCCATTCCCGCTTACTGACATGTCCCACATCAACCATATTGGTATGTATGATGCATTTGGGGATGACAACAGCAATGCATGCTTCAGATGCTGACTCTGACCTATATTTTATGCATGAGCAACTTGGTTAGGTAGAATGGTTAAAGTCCATTCCCGCTAACTGACATGTCTCATATCAACCATATTGGAATGTATGATGCATTTAGGGATGACAACAACAATGCATGCTCTGGATGTTGACTCTGACCTATATTTTACACATGAGCGACTTGGTTAGGTAGAATGGTTAAAGTCCATTCCCACTTACTGACATGTCCCACATCAAGCATATTGGTATGTATGGTGCATTTGGAGATGACAACAACAATGCATGCTCCAGATTCTGACTTTGACCTATATTTTATGCATGAGTGACTTGGTTAGGTAGAATGGTTAAAGTCCATTCCTGCTTACTGACATGTCCCACATCAACCATATTGGTATGTATGATGCATTTTGGGATGACAACAGCAATGCATGCTTCAGATGCTGACTTTGACCTATATTTTATGCATGAGTGACTTGGTTAGGTAGAATGGTTAAAGTCCATTCCCACTTACTGACATGTCCCAATTGAACCATATTGGTATGTATGATTCATTTTGGGAAGACAACAACAGTGCATGCTTCGGATGCTGACTGACCTATATTTCATGCATGAATGAATCCATTAAAAAATTAGATTATAGTCCATTCCTGTTTACTGACATGCTTAAATGTGACAATGCTTCACAACGAGGTGAGCTTAGCAGGCTGTGGCTGCTTTCTGTGTTCAAAATTTTCCTATTTTTCGTCTTTTATTTCCAAAACTATAGAAGATGAAGGTTAAGTGTAAATTGATGAAATGTTTTCAATGCTATGGCAACTTCAAAACTGATGTTGATAATTGTTCCTTGACTGCCATTTTCAAAATGGCTGCCAAAAAAGCCGGGAAAATTCAACATTGTCCGATTTCAATGAAATCTGGTTTCAAAATAGATATTGATGTTGTGACTTCTAATACGGTGTTGAAAATTGTTTGTTGACTGCCATTTTCAAAATGGCTGCCAAAAAAGGCAGGAAAATTCAACATTGTCTGATTTCAATGAAATTTGATTTCCAAGTAGATATTGATGTTGCGACTTCAAAACCAATGTTGAAAATTGTTGACTGCCATTTTCAAAATGACATCTGGACTTCAAAACTGGTGTCGAAAGTGGTCCTTAGCAAGAACGTTTTTGCCAAAATAGCCCAACAAAGAAATATAGTAAAACATGGTCAGACTTTAAAAAACAGTTCAAGATGTTGGAGGTGTTTGAGCTACGAAAGTTTGAGAAACTGAAGATCAACTGTATAACTTACAACGTTACCTTGATTGTGGCAACTGAAGCCAGGTGAGCGATACAGGCTCCTGGGAGCCTCTGGTTTATCATTTCATCAATTACCGATAAAAGAAATATACGACATTTTGTTTTTGATATGGAATTTATCACGGCGTAACACATTAAGTTCGCCCTGATGGGCTCACTTGATACTGGCCGTGATTAACTCCGTATCAAAAACAAAATATCTTATATTCCATATTTATCGGTTCACTTCCTATTTGCCGACACTTTGATTTTCAACTACATTGTATAAAGCAAATTTTTGTCAGAATTCTTGGCTTGTATAGGTGGAAAGGATTGATATTTGGTCAGAAGCTTCAAAATAGTGAGTTCTTTTATGTAAGCTATTTTCAGGTTTGTTAGGCATACTCTTCCTGTTTGCTGATACTTTGATTTATAACTATAAGCTAAATTTTTTTTTATCTCATAACTGAGAAACTACATGTGGCACATCAATCATCTTTGGTCAATGGATGCGTCTTGGAGAGTGATACTGCTTCAGATGATAATTGGGTCACTCTGACCTACAATTTATGCTTCAATGACTCTGGTTAAAGTTTGTGTTAAGGTTCTTATCTTAGAAACTACATGTAGCACATCAATCATCTGTGGTCAGTAGATGCGTCTTGGAGAGTGATGCTGCTTAGAATGATAATTTGGTCACTCTGACCTACATTTTATGCTTCAATGACTCCTGTTAAAGTTTGTGTAAAGGTTCATATCTGAGAAACAAATGTCCTATGTTCCAAATTTATCGGTTCACTTCCTCTTTGCTGATACTTTGATTTTCAACTTAAAAGCAAATTTTTGTTAGAATTCTTGGCTTGTACAAGTGGAAAGGATTGATATTTGGTCAGAAGCTTCAAAATAATGAGTTCTTTTATGTAAGCTATTTTCAAGTTTGTTAGGCATACTCTTCCTGTTTGCTGATACTTTGATTTATAACTATAAGCTAAAATTTTTTTTATCTCCTCACCCAATGGAGTTTGGGAGGGGATATAGCATCTCCCCCGTCCATCCGTTCATCTCACCTCAGGTTAAAGTTTGCATTAAGGTTCATATTTGAGAAACTACATGTGGCACATCAATCAGGTTTGGTCACTAGATGTGACTTGGAGAGTGATGCTGCTTTGGATGATAATTGGGTCACTCCGACCTACATTGTATGCTTCAATGACTGGTTAAAGTTTGTGTTAAGGTTCATATATGAGAAACTACATGTGGCATATTATCAATCATCTTTGGTCAGTGGATGGGTCTTGTAGGGTGATGCTGCTTCAGATGATAATTGGGTCACTCTGACCTACATTTTTTGCTTCATTGACTCTGGTTAAAGTTTGTGTTAAGGTTCAATATGAGAAACTACATGTGGCACATCAATCATCTTGGTCAGTGGATGCGTCTTGGAGAGTGATACTGCTTCGGATGATAATTGGGTCACTCTGACCTACATTTTATGCTTCAGTGACTGGTTAAAGTTTGTGTTAAGGTTCATATTTGAGAAACTACATGTGGCATATTATCAATCATCTTTGGTCAGTGGATGGGTCTTGTAGGGTGATGCTGCTTCAGACGATAATTGGGTCACTCTGACCTACATTTTTTGCTCCATTGACTCTGATTAAAATTTGTGTTAAGGTTTTTATCTGAGAAACTACATGTGGCACATCAATCATCTGTGGTCAGTGGATGTGTCTTGGAGAGTGATGCTGCTTCGAAAGATAATTCGTTCACTCTAACCTACATTTTATGCTTTAATGACTCCTGTTAAAGTTTGTGTTAGGGTTCATATCTGAGAAACTACATGTGGCACATCAATCATCTTTGGTCAGTGGATGCGTCTTGGAGAATGATACTGCTTCAGATGATAATTGGGTCACTCTGATCTACAATTAATGCTTCAATGACTCTGATAAAAGTTTATGTTAAGTTCATAACTGAGAAACTACATGTGGCACATCAATCATCTTTGGTCAGTGGATGCGTCTTTGAGAGTGATACTGCTTCGGATGATAATTGGGTCACTCTGACCTACAATTTATGCTTCAATGACTGTGGTTAAAGAATTCATATCTGAGAAACTACATGTGGCATATCAATCATCTTTGGTCAGTTGATGGGTCTTGGAGGGGATGCTGCTTTAGCTGATAATTGGGTCACTCTGACCTACATTTTATGCTTCAATGACTCTGGTTAAAGTTTGTGTTAAGGTTCTTATCTGAGAAACTACATGTGGCACATCAATCATCTGTGGTCAGTAGATGCGTCTTGGGGAGTGATGCTGCTTAGAATGATAATTTGGTCACTCTGACCTTCATTTTATGCTTCAATGACTCCTGTTAAAGTTTGTGTTAAGGTTCATATCTGAGAAACTACATGTGACACATCAATCATCTTTGGTCAGTGGATGCGTCTTCGAAAGGGATACTGCTTCAGATGATAATTGGGTCACTCTGACCTACAATTTATGCTTCAATGACTCTGGTTAAAGTTTGTGTTAAGGTTCTTATCTGAGAAACTACATGTGGCATATCAATCATCTGTGGTCAGTAGATGTGTCTTGGAGAGTGATGCTGCTTCGAAAGATAATTCGGTCACTCTAACCTACATTTTTTGCTTTAATGACTCCTGTTAAAGTTTGTGTTAAGGTTCATATCTGAGAAACTACATGTGGCACATCAATCATCTTTGGTCAGTGGATGAGTCTTGGAGAGTGATACTGCTTCAGATGATAATTGGGTCACTCTGATCTACAATTAATGCTTCAATGACTCCGTTTAAGGTTTGCGTTAAAGTTCGTATCTGAGAAACTACATGTTGCACATCAATCATCTTTGCTCAGTAGATGCATCTTGGGGGGTGATACTGCTTCGGATGATAATTGGGTCACTCTGATCTACAATTAATGCTTCAATGACTCCGTTTAAGGTTTGCGTTAAAGTTCGTATCTGAGAAACTACATGTTGCACATCAATCATTTTGGTCAGTGGATGTGTCTTGGAGAGTGATACTGCTTCGGATGATAATTGGGTCACTCTGATCTACAATTAATGCTTTAATGACTCCGTTTAAGGTTTGCGTTAAAGTTCATATCTAAGAAACTACATGTTGCACATCAATCATCTTTGGTTAGTGGATGCGTCTTGGAGAGTAATACTGCTTCGGATGATAATTGGGTCACTCTGACCTACAATTTATGCTTCAATGACTGTGGTTAAAGAATACATATCTGTGAAACTATATGTGGCATATCAATCATCTTTGGTCAGTTGATGGGTCTTGGAGGGGATGCTGCTTAGAGTGATAATTGGGTCACTCTGACCTACAGTTTATGCTTCAATGACTCCCGTTAAAGTTTGTGTTAAGGTTCATATCTGAGAAACTACATGTGGCACATCAATCATCTTTGGTCAGTGGATGCGTCTTGGAAAGTGATACTGCTTCAGATGATAATTGGGTCACTCTGACCTACAATTTATGCTTCAATGACTCTGGTTGAAGTTTGTGTTAAGGTTCATATCTGAGAAACTACATGTGGCACATCAATCATCTTTGGTCATTGGAATGCGTCTTGGATAGTGATGCTGCTTCAGATGATAATAAGTTTTTCTGACCTACATTTTATGCTTCAGTGACTCTGGTTAAAGTTTGCGTTAATGTCCATATCTGAGAAACTACATGTGGCACATCAGTCATCTTTGGTCAGTTTATGCCTCTTGGAAAGTAATGCTGCTTCAGATGATAATTGGGTCACTCTTAACTACATTTTATGCTTCAATGACTCCTGTTGAAGATTGCATTAATGTTCATGTATAAGATACCCTATGTGTCACATCAATCATCTGTGGTTAGTGAATGCATCTTTTGAGAGTCTTGCAGATTTAGATGATAATTGGGTCAATTTGACCTTCATTTTACATATGACTGACTTTGATTGAAGTTTCTATTAATGTTTATATCTGAGATACTTCTTGTTACACATCAATGATCTTAAGGTTCAGTGGATGTACCTTTGACATTCATATGACTTAAGATTATATTGTTGTTATTATTTCTTGACAGCAGGCGAGAGGATTAACTGTCGTTTGCGACTGCTCCCACTTCTAGTTTAACTTGTATCAGTGGGAAATTAAAACTAAGAAATGACATGATTTGGTCAAATCACTGTGTCTAGCAAAATACTGTATCAACACAATAGAATGTCAAACAGAATCTGAATCTACACTCATTTTAATTTTACATTTGCCCTGAGATTCAGGATCACAATTACAGGGCCCTTCCGGCAACACCAGTTTGAAAATGATAACAGATTTTTTACCTTGTGACCTTGAGCTTGGCATGTGATGGATTTTTTGAAAACACTGGGCGAGTTAACACCAAAATTGAACGTAAAACAGTAGCCCTTTAGTGGTCCTTTTTAAAAAGAATGTATGTTATGTCAGTATCTAATCCAAGATGGTTACCAGAAGGGCAACATAGTTTAGACTCCACAACGTTCCTGGTAATCAAAATAGCCATTCCATATGTCAGTGACTCAGGCTCTCAAGAGAGTCAACAGGCTGAAAGTGAGAGATTTATAGCCAAATGAGGTTTACACATTTTAGGACTGTTGTAGACTCCTACAGGATACAGGAACTATCACAGGTACATGTATGCTTAACACAAACACTAAAAGCTACTGTATAAAGTTAGGACTATTGTAGACTCTTACAGGAAACAGGAACTATCACAGGTACATGTATGCTTAACACAAACACTCAAAGCTACTGTATAAAGTTAGAACTGTTGTAGACTCCTACAGGATACAGGAACTATCACAGGTACATGTATGCTTAACACAAACACTCAAAGCTACTGTATAAAGTTAGGACTGTTGTAGACTCCTACAGGATACAGGAACTATCACAGGTACATGTATGCTTAACACAAACACTCAAAGCTACTGTATAAATATACAGTCCGCCAAAAGTTAAGCATCACTTACTTTTAAAGTTTCACCAAGCAAACATGTTGAAAGCTATAGGTATAAAATTTTGCATGATGATAAGTCTTAACATGAAGCATGTAATGGTACTTTCTAGGTTTTGAAAACATAATCGAAAATCCGATTTTTGCAACGAAAGAAAAAACGATCCCTTCAGTATGAGTTTTCCAGTTTCAACACTAAGTAAATTATGGAACATTGTGAGTTCAAATTTGCTACCAGATCATTTTTGGGGGGTAAATGTGGTACAAAATTCCATAATTGTTAATTTCAGTCTTTAATGGATTCTTTTAACGGATTTGGAACGCGTCCAAATTTAATCAAAGTGAGACCAAGTGTTTTTCGTAAAATTTGGAAAAAATCATTCCAGAAGTTTCCATGTTTCCTAAAAATGTTCAAAAACCGACTAAAATGACAATTTTTAACCAATACTTACAAATCGGGATTGTTATGTCTCGCAAAAATGGAAAACGATTTTTCTGAGAATTAAAATCTTTGAAAAAATGACTAAATTTTACCAAAATCCAACAAAAGAAATGGCCAAAAGAAGAAATTTGGTACATCGGTAATCATTATTTGGACATTTCTACAGTCTCTGAATCCAATAAAGCCTTACCGTTTTGAAATCATACAGGCATTGGGGCCTTCTTCTGAAATAACAACAAAAACTCAGATTTCAAAATTTTAAAGATTATCAAAAATCTTGCTCTGAAGTTTTCAAATTCATGCCTGTCTGAAAAATGGCCTGAAAATTGACAGAACAATAATTTAATGGCAAAATTCATCAAAGAAATTGTTTTGTTTTCACATTTCGTCACATTAGTGGAAATCAATCTTCTAAAATGTCGTAAAATTGGATTATCTCCCCTGTATTCAAACATTAAGTGGAATATCTACAACTGTCACCTAAAACACAAAAAGGAATGTTAATTGTTGTCTTACCTTGGTATCAACAATAACAACAACGATCTTCAATAAGAATTCATGCATTGAATTGAAACTTATTTTCCTTGTCAAAGAGACCATATTTTGTCATACAATTGGGTTGTGCCTAATTTCATAACTTTTCATCTAAAGACAACAAAATGATACATGATTAAAGTTTGACATCCAAATATCAAAATTATCTCATTCGTAGTGTTTTGAACAAAAACCCTTTACCTCAATACAGCTTCAAAAATGATGAACATGTAAAAATTTAGGTGATGCTTAACTTTTGGCGGACTGTATATTATCCAAATCCAATGAGAAATAAATTTGCTAGAACGCTTACAAGTATATTTTGTCATTTTAAAAATTAAAAAGAGGCATAACTACTACAAGACTCATCTTTGAACTCACATGAGGCATTCTAGAACTAAAGCTTCTGTGTAAATATTATCCAAAAAAATGTGGAGAAAATTTTCTAGAGAGCTTAGGGGCATAACTCCTACAAAAATATTTGAAAACTCTTTTGAGGCATCCTTGAACTAAAGCTACTATACTAATATAAATCCATTGAGAAATAAACTTGCTAGAGCGCTTACAAGGCAGAAAGACGGACGCCCCACATTACAATATCCCCTCTTCGCATTGCATTGGGGATAATAAATATCTGTGTTATGTGATTTCAAGTGAATTATTTTGTTGATCTAAATGGGTTTTAAGCAGAAAGCTTGATAGTCACAAAACCAGAGGCTCTCAAGAGCCTGAAGCTCACCTGTTCTAATAACAGAGTGATTTTGCTCCCGATGATAATTGGGTCACCATGACCTACATTTTTCACTTCAGTGATTCAGGTTAAAGTTTGCATCAAAGTACATATCCCAGAAACTACATGTGGAATATAATCACCTTTTGTCAGTGAATGCATCTTGGATTGTGATGCTGCTTCAGATTATAATTAGGTCACCCTGACCCACATTTTATGCTTCAATAACTCGGGTTAAAGTTTGTGTTAAGGTTCATTTCTGAGAAACAACATGTGGCAAATCAATCAGCTTTGGTAAGGGGATGAGTCTTAGGGAGTAATGCTGCTCCAGATGATAATTGGGTCACTCTGAACTACATTTAATGCTTCAATAACTCTGGTTTAAGTTTGTATTAATATAATGACTCAGGTTAAAGTTTTCGTTAAGGTTCATTTCTGAGATACTTCATGTGGCACATCAATCATCTTTGGTCAGTGGATGCGTCTTGGAGAGTGATGCTGCTTCCGATGATAATTAGGTCACTCTGACCTTTTCATTTTCAACATTTTGGAAATTTTCATATTCATTGGCAAAGATAGTTAATTTATCAGTACAATTTCGCATTTTTCTTTTAGATCCAACCAGCATACACTTTGTTTTATTAAAGTTAATCGTCATATCATTTCTATAGCACCATTTTATAATGCTTTTAAAATCATTGTTCAGGTCCAAATTTAGTGTAAGAATATAGTCAGATGATTTGTGCAGTGTAGTGTCATCTGCATCAAGCTCAGATAGAGTGGCGTTTAATACCAATGGTAAGTCATTTATGTAAACAATAAAAAACAAAGGACCAAGTATTGAACCAAGTATTGAACCCTGTGGAACTCCAAACTTGACACTTTTGAATTCAGATTCACATGTTCCAATTTTTAGCTCACCTGGCTAAAGGCCATGTGAGCTTTTCTCATCACTCGGCGTCCGTCGTCGCCCGTAAACTTTTCACATTTTTGCTTTTTGCTATCTCCTCTGAAATCACTGGACCAATTTGAACGAAACTTTACAGGAATGATGTATGAAAGGTCCTTTACTAAGTTTGCCGAAATTTTTCCGATCCGCCAAAAAACATGTCCGCCAGCGCTGAACTTAGATTTAACAATTTGGACCCTATGGGAAAAAGCATATATTTGCTTTCTCCTCTGAAGCTACTGAAGTAAATTGAACCAAATTTCACAGGAATGATGTATGGTAGGTCCTTTACTTAGTTTGCGGAAATTTTTTCGATGCATGAAAAAACATGGCCGCCAGTGGAGAACATAGTTTAACATGGGACCCTATGGAAAAAGCAAATA
This sequence comes from Modiolus philippinarum, assembly GCA_002080025.1. NCBI lineage: Eukaryota > Metazoa > Mollusca > Bivalvia > Mytilida > Modiolidae > Modiolus > Modiolus philippinarum. Next base: position 43,107 of record MJUU01056443.1, read on the forward strand.
TTTGTTATCTCCTCTGAAGTTACTGAAGCAAATGGAACCAAATTATGTAGGAATGATGTATGGAAGGTCCTTTACTAAGTTTGCCGAAACTTTTCTGATCAACCAAAAAACATGGCCACCAGCGCTGAATTTAGATTTAACAATTTGGACCCTATGCGAAAAAGCATATATTTGCTATCACCTCTGAAGCTACTGAAGTAAATTGAACCAAACTTTACAGGAATGATGTACGGTAGGTCCTTTACTTAGTTTGCCAATTTTTTTTCGATCAATGAAAAAACATGGCCGCCAGCGCAGAACATAGTTTAACAATGGACCCTATGGAAAAAGCAAATATTTCCTATCTCCTCTGAAGTTACTGAAGCAAACGGAACCAAACTTTATAGGAATGATGTATGGAAGGTCCTTTACTAATTTTGCCGAAATTTTTACGATCTGCCAAAAAACATGGCCGCCAGCGCTGAACTTAGATTTAACATTGGACCCTATGGGAAAAAGCATATATTTGCTATCTCCTCTGAAGATACTGAAGTAAATTGAACCAAACTTTACAGAAATGATGTATGGTAGGTCCTTAACTTAGTTTGCCGAAATTTTTTCGATCCATGAGAAAACATGGCCGCCAGCGCAGAACATAGTTTAACATGGGACCCTATGGAAAAAGCAAATATATTTGCTATCTCCTCTGAAGTTACTGAAGCAAATGGAACCAAACTTTATAGGAATGATGTATGGAAGGTCTTTTACTAAATTTGCCGAAATTTTTCCGATCCGCCAAAAAACATGGCCGCCAGCGCTGAACTTAGATTTAACATTGGACCCTATGGGAAAAAGCATATATTTGCTATCTCCTCTGAAGCTACTGAAGTAAATTGAACCAAACTTTACAGGAATGATGTATGGTAGGTCCTTTACTTAGTTTGTCGAAATTTTTTCGATCCATGAAAAACATGGCCGCCAGTGCAGAACATAGTTTGACATGGGACCCTATGGAAAAGCAAATATTTACTATCTCCTATGAAGTAACTTAAGCAAATGGAACCAAACTTTACAGGAATGATATATGGAAGGTGCTTTACTTAGTTTGCCGATTTTTTTTCGATCCGTGAAAAAAACATGGCTACCAGCGCAGAACATAGTTTAACATGGGAACCTATGGAAAAAGCAAATATTTGCTATCTCCTCTGAAGTTACTGTAGCAAATGGAACCAAACTTTACAGGAATGATGTATGGAAGGTCCTTTACATAGTTGGCCGAAATTTTTTCGATCCGTGAAAAAACATGGCCGCCAGTGCAGAACATAGTTTAACATTGGACCCTATGGGAAAATCAAATTTTTGCTGTCTTTATTTCCAAAACTATAGAAGATGAAGATTAAGTGTAAAATGATGAAATGTTTGCCATGCTGAGGCGACTTTAAAACTGGTGTTGAAAATAGTTCATTGGCCGCCATTTTCAAAATGGCTGCCAAAAAAGGCGGGAAAATTCAACATTGCTGATTTCAATGAAATTTGGTTTACAAATAGATATTGATGTTGCAAATTCAAAACTTGTTACATCGATTGTAGCAACTGAAAGCCAGGTGAGCGGTACAGGCTCCTGGGAGCCTCTAGTTACTTTCTGTGATCTTCCTAAGAGGTATGACTCAAACCATTTAACTGAATGGTCATCACATTTATACAATTTTAACTTTGAAAGTAAAATATTATGGTTCAAGGTATCAAAAGCCTTTTGGAAGTCTAAATAGACCACATCTGTAAAGTTAACTTTGTCCATTTCTTCTAGCCATTCATCAATCATTTTGGTGAGTGCAGTGTGACAAGAATGTTTAGCTCTAAATCCAGACTGCTGTTCTTATCAATAAATTGTATTCAGTTAAAAATGAATATAACTGATTAAAAACGAATCTTTCAAATATTTTAGAAACAGTTGGTAAAATAGAAACAGGACGGTTATTATTTGGATTGGCCTTATCACCTTTTTTAAAGATGGGTGTTACTCTGGCACAATTTAACACAATTGGAAAAACACCGAAACATAGACTTAGATTTAAGATGTGAGTGAGCGAATGTCCCTAGATATAACGTGACATTTTTAATATTTTTGGTCCAGTACCATCAATACCAGTTGATTTAGTAATATCTAACTTTTCAAGTTCCAGTAAAACATCTTCTATACTAACAGTATAAAGTGAAAATTTAGTATCAGTATTTAATTTAGAGTTTATATATTTATATAAATTATCTGATTCACAGGTTGTATGTGGATTTGGGACAAGTTTTTCCCCTACTTTACTAAAATGATCATTGAAGCATTTAGCAATATCTTGCTTGTCATCAAAGACTTGTCCTTCATATAGAATATAATCTACATCACATTTTACAGTTGAATTTACATCTTTTTTAAATGTTTCAATAAAACTTTACAATTACGATCGTCTTTTATTGCATCTTGGAAGAACTTAGATTTTGCTGATCGTACTAAATGAATTGTTTTATTCCTGTATATTCTATACTTTTCAAAATCCCCCTTTTTGTGAAAGAAGTCCCTTTCATGCATACATGCACGAATGTCATCATTATACCATTCTGGTTGGCACTTTCTTTTTATACACTTTGTTACTACAGGAGCGTGTTTATTTAAAGTATCTGTAATAAGAAATTGCTTCATTTGGACCTGTGATTTCATATATAATATCAAAAGGTTGTTCAGATAAATCTTTTAAAAACAGTTCTTCATTAAATGTTTTGAAATTTCTATATTTGATTTCTACATGTTGATCCTTTTTATTGATCAGTTTACTAAATTTGTTTACAGTACAGCTAATGGGATAATGGTCCCCTTGGGCACATACAGGCACTTTTTATCAGGATTTGTTGTGTAAATATAATTAAAGTGACACTAGTAGCCGTAACTCTTGTTGGTTCAGTTATCATTTGATATAAACCACATGTTGACAGGATAGTTGACCTCTTAGATGGAATAGATTTCATAAAATCTATGTTAAAAGGATAGTTAACCACTTAGATAGAGTAGATTTCATAAAATCTATAATAAAGTCTCAAATTAACGAATGTTTGAATTTAATGCTAAAGCTTTTCAAATGAATCGTACCATGAAATCTGACTATTTCAAGGCCTATATACAAAACATACTAGAAATGACTCCTCATGTTGGAGAAATATTTTGAACCAAATAGTTTCTAAATCACTTTCTAGAGTACTAAATCTTTCATATTTAATATTGTTTGCAAAGTAAACTATCCAACCACCACCTGATTTATTTTCTCTATCTTTTCTAATTAATGAAGTATATCCCGGGATTGAAATTTCATTAGAATCTTGCTTACAATTGTCTTTACTTAAAAATGTTTCACACATACCAATTATATCAGGTTTTAGAGAATAACACATTTTATGAAAATTGTATTTTATTTCCTCTATTTTTGGCAAAAGATGTTGAATATTTTGACATGTAACTTTCATGCCTTTCTTTGAGTGGCCATAAATATTGTCCCTTAAAACTGACATCTCAATGGATGGTTCAAGTTGTTGGATCTTGCAGTGAGTGTTGGATAATTTACTTTGTTTATTACATAAAGATGTTTCGGAAGTCCACAGGTTTTGTAATTTGCATATACATTCAAATTTATCATTATGACAAGAGGAGCATAAAAGAGAGTTAAGTACATCAAATTTGTTTTGTAAACAGATATAATTGGCTTGATCTCCTTTGCCAGTTAATCAATTATAGAAATTCTAAGTGTTCCAACAGTTTCGCTCTTTGTGTCCAAGATGGCCACATGAAAAACATACTAACTTCGGTATTTAGTTATTTATACGTTTGTCAAATTTGCAGTTAGACATGGAATGGTTGTGTTTTCCACAGTTTTAACTGTAGGAATTCCACTTCTCGTGATCACTAGTCTTAGGATCATTCTCAATTCTAATGACTGAATTGATGTTATCAACAAGTTTGTCAGTGCCAGCATGAGTGAGATGAACACCTGCAGAAATAAGACCCGACACAATTTCACCATTTCTTAATATGAAACAATCCATATTGTTGACAAATTTAATATTTTCTTCTTGGCTTATATCTATAAGAATATAAATTGACTGGATTAAGATCTTCTCCCACTCTGGGTGTACAACCTCCTATAATAATCTCCTTAATACCATTTCTTTGGGCTGTTTTAATCACATTTTTGTACTTTTGTTTAAATATTTTCAAATTTGAACGCACATCATTACCACCAAATTGTAGAACAAGGACAGTGAAAGGTGTTAAATCAATTTCATCAATTTTTTCCTCTATGTCACTAACAGTTGCACCTCTGTATGTTTTTACATGAACTTTGTCGCTCAATTTCGCTGTTTTAATGCCTTTAGTAATAGAACTTCCCAAATTAAATATTATTGTTCAAATTTCTTTTATTACGTAGTGTAAGCTTCAATTTCGGTTTGATATCATTTAATTTTGTTGAACTAAAATCCTTCCTATTCTCTGGTTTTGGCGTTGATGTCGATCCCAGGCTTGGATTAAACGACGAATTTGACTTTAAAGTAGGCACCGGAGTGCAGACAGAATCAACTACAGCATTTCTCTTTTCCAAAAGTCAATTTCATCCCGAAGAATTTTGTTCGTCTGAACCGAAAGTTTCAATTCACTAGTGAGATTTTCAATTTACGCTTGGAGAATTTTTTCATTTTGTTGGAAGTTTTCACACACATTTCTTAGTTTTAGGATTTCAAGTTCTTTGTTTTTGATGATTTCCATGAATTCTGAATTTTGTGTTGTCAATTTCATTAAAGTTTCATAAATATTTTCTAACAAATATGCCACAGTATTTTCATTATTCTTGGTTAAGTCGGGTTGTCAGATGAATTATGCAGGACAGTATTACTTTGATTTTCAAGGTTTTCATGCATAAATTCTTTTAAATTCGTAAAACTATCATCGATTTCATTATCAATCGAGTTTTCGGGGGAGTTAGCATGACTGGTGTAAAAAGATGTTGTTCTAGAAGGATTCCTTACCTCTTGTTCTGTTCTATTTACGGTTTCTTTGATTTTATTGAAATATTTCTCGCTCCATTCTGTGCAAATGTGTTTTCCCTGAACTTATACCGTTCCATTCTGGTAACTATCACAGGTACATGTATGCTTAACATAAACACAAAAAGCTACTGTATAAATATTATCCAAATCCAATGAGAAATAATTTGCTAGAATGCTTACAAGTATACTTTGTCAATTTTTAATGTGAAAAAGAGGCAATGCTACTACAAGACTCATCTTTGAACTCTCATGAGGCATTCTAGAACTAAAGCTTCTGTGTAAATATTATCCAAATAAAATGTGGAGTAAATTTTCTAGAGAGCGTAGGGGCATAACTCCTACAAAAATATTTGAAAACTCGTTTGAGGCATTTTTGAACTAAAGCTACTGTACAAATATTATGCAAATCCATTGAGAAATAAACTTGCTAGAGCTCTTACAAGGCAGAAAGACGGACGCCCCACATTACAATATCCCCTCTTGGCATTGCATTGGGGATAATAAATATCTGTGTTATGTGATTTCAAGTGAATTATTTTGTTGATCTAAATGGGTTTTAGGGTTTGCAAGGTTTGCCTACATCTATTTCGATGTGCCCCGTGTTGTCTATCGATGTTGTTTTTGTCCTTACTTTTTGTCTGACGTCGGGCTACTTAATGACAAATATTTGTAGGCAGGCATTGCCCGGTTTTACTTTTTTTCCTCATTGACCGCTCCCGACATGTGTTGCTTCAATGACATATTTTAGCGGCGATCGATGTTGCTCAAAATTTTTATTCTCTTCTTGTAACCCTGGTGCTTTCAGCTGGATAACCCTGAGCATCGTCCAAGTTGGCACTCCATCGCGGGTGGGGAGCAAGGGAGTGACCTTGATATAATTTTTGTCAAGAATACCGCTTATGTGCATGCTAGGGGCCTTCTTGATCTCGCTTGAGGGGGTGAATATTGTTCACCTCTTGTTGAAGACCCTCATGCGACATGAAGATGTAGACAGGAATAAAAGCCCTGTCCTTGATAAACTGGAGTTTTCCATGTATCGTGTGCGTTTTTGTCACATGTACATTCACTCCATATCCTTTCATTTTTCCTATTTAAGCAGAAAGCTGGATAGTCACAAAACCAGAGGTTCGCAAGAGCCTGAAGCTCACCTGTTCTAATAACAGATTGAGTTTGCTTCAGATGATAATTGGGTCACCATATCCTACATTTTTCACTTCAGTGACTCAGGTTAAAGTTTGCATCAAAGTACATATCCCAGAAACTACATGTGGAACATAAATCACCTTTTGTCAGTGAATGCATCTTGGATCGTGATGCTGCTTCAGATTATAATTGGATCACCCTGACCTACATTTTATGCTTCAATAACTCGGGTTACAGTTTGTGTTAAGGTTCATATCTGAGAAACAGCATGTGGCAAATCAATCAGCTTTGGTTAGTGGATGAGTCTTAGGGAGTAATGCTGCTCCAGATGATAATTGGGTCACTCTGAACTACATTTAATGCTTCAATAACTCTGGTTTAAGTTTGTATTAATATAATGACTAAGGTTAAAGTTTTCGTTAAGGTTCATATCTGAGATACTTCATGTGGCACATCAGTCATCTTTGGTCAGTGGATGCGTCTTGGAGAGTGATGCTGCTTCAGATGATAATTGCGTCACTCTGACCTACATTTTATGCTTCAATGACTCCTGTTGAAGTTTGCATTAATGTTCATGTATGAGATACCCTATGTGTCATTTCAATCATCTGTGGTTAGTGGATGCATCTTCGAGTCTTGCAGCTTCAGATGATAATTGTGTCACTTTGACCTTCATTTTATATATGACTGACTTTGGTTTTGAAATTTCTATTAATGTTTATATCTGAGATACTACTTGTTACACATCAATGATCTTAAGGTTCAGTGAATGTACCTTTGACATTCATATATCTTAAGATTATATAGGGGTTATTATTTCTTGACAGCAGGCGAGAGGATTAACTGTCGTTTGCGACTGCTCCCACTTTTAGTTAAACTTGTATCAGTGGGAAATTAAAACTAAGAAATGACATGATTTGGTCAAATCACTGTGTCTAGCAAAATACTGTATCAACACATTAATATGTCAAACAGAATCTGAATCTACACTCATTTCAATTTTACATTTGCCCTGAGATTCAGGATCACAATTACAGGGCCCTTCCGGCAACACCAGTTTCGAAAATGATAACAGATTTTTTACCTTGTGACCTTGTGCTTGGCATGTGATGGATCTTTTGAAAACACTGGGCGAGTTAACACCAAAATTGAACGTAAAACAGTAGCCCTTTAGTGGTCCTCTTTAAAAAGAATGTATGTTATGTCCATATCTAATCCAAGATGGTTACCAGAAGGGGAATATAGTTTAGACTCCACAAACTTGCCGGTAATCAAAATAGCCATTCCATATGTCAGTGAGTCAGGCTCTCAAGAGAGTCAACAGACTGAAAGTGGGAGATTTATAGCCAAAACAAACAACGGCAGTAGAATACCGAAGGAACAAAGGGATGAAATTCACAAAAATCGAAGTCCAAAGACAGGGCAAAAACGAGAACACAGAAAACAACGACGCTAGACACAAAATCAATGACGCTAAACAGACACAAAGCACAGAACCAGAAACCACAACTTTCAGAACAAAGGCACTCACAGTGTGAACTCCAATGAGGTTTACACATTTTAGGACTGTTGTAGACTCTTACAGGATACAGATAAATAAGATAAATCAATAAATATTCTTTATTTCAAGAAGGTAACACAGTTAACAATAGTTGCTAATCTTCCCCGTGGCCTTCAAAAGTAAAAGCATGTAGAACAAATAAAACAATATTTCAAAAACAAACAAACATATTCATATATATATATATATATATAAAGTATGGGTACAAGAATGTAACACATATTATGCTGTTCTGTTTTGGGCATGTTATTACTAAGTTGAAGATTTTTGAATTGTCAAAAGATAATCAGATACTTTCTTTTTGAAAACGTCTAGTTTTTTTTATCTTTTATATTAATAGGTAAAGAATTCCATAGAATAGTGCCAGAATATTGAAACGCTTGTTTGAAATATACAGAGTTTGGTCTTCGGACATGCAAACAGTTTGATACTCCAGATCATAGAGAGTGACCATGTACTTGAGATACACTATTAAACTGAATGGAAATTTAATCAGGGACCATATTATTTATACATTTGAAAACTAATATTGCTTGAAAGTATTTTATTCTGGTAAAAATGTTCATCCATCCTAATTTTTCAAACATTAATGTAGACGGTGTTTCAATGGGGACTGGTAGTATAATTCTTGCAGCTCGCTTTTCAAGTTTATATACAAATGTATTTACTCAAGATAACATTGTGAAGTTGTGCCCCAAACAGTACAACAATAGTCAATGATCGGTAGTATGTAACTATTGTAGAAAAGATTAATTTATCAGCACAATTTCGCATTTTTCTTTCAGATCCAACCAGCATACACTTTGTTTTATTAAAGTTAATCGTCACATTATTTCTATAGCACCATTTTATAATGCTTTTAAAATCATTGTTCAGGTCCAAATTTAGTGTAAGAATATAGTCAGATGATTTGTGCAATGTAGTGTCATCTGCATAAACCTCAGATAGAGTGGCGTTTAATACCAATGGTAGGTCATTTATGTAAACAATAAAAAGCAAAGGACCAAGTATTGAACCCTGTGGAACTCCAAACTTGACACTTTTGAATTCAGATTCACATGTTCCAATTTTTAGCGCACCTGGCCAAAGGCCATGTGAGCTTTTCTCATCACTCGGCGTCCGTCGTCGTCCGTAAACTTTTCACATTATTGCTATCTCCTCTGAAACCACTGGACCAATTTGAACCAAACTTTTCAGGAATGATGTATGGAAGGTCCTTTACTAAGTTTGCCGAAATTTTTCCGATCCGCCAAAAAACATGGCCACCAGCGCTGAACTTAGATTTAACAATTTGAACCCTATGCGAAAAAGCATATATTTGCTATCTCCTCTGAAGCTACTAAAGTAAATTGAACCAAACTTTACAGGAATGATTTATGGTAGGTCCTTTACTTAGTTTGCCGAAATTTTTTCGATCCATGAAAAAACATGACTGCCAGCGCAGAACATAGTTTAACATGGGACCCTATGGAAAAAGCAAATATATTTGCTATCTACTCTGAAGTTACTGAAACAAATGGAACCAAACTTTATAGGAATGATGTATGGAAGGTCCTTTACTAAGTTTGCCGAAATTTTTCCGATCCGCAAAAAAACATGGCCACCAGCGCTGAACTTAGATTTAACATTGGACCCTATGGGAAAAAGCATATATTTGCTATCTCCTCTGAAGCTACTGAAGTAAATTGAACCAAACTTTACAGAAATGATGTATGGTAGGTCCTTTATATATATAATAGTTTGTCGAAATTTTTTGGATCCATGAAAAACATGGCCGCCAGTGCAGAACATAGTTTAACATGGGACCCTATGGAAAAGCAAATATTTGCTATCTCCTCTGAAGTTACTGAAGCAAATGGAACCAAACTTTACAGGAATGATGTATGGAAGGTCCTTTACATAGTTTGCCGAATTTTTTTCGATCCGTGAAAAAACATGACCGCCAGTACAGAACATAGTTCAACATTGGACCTTACTGGAAAAGCAAATATTTGCTGTCTTTATTTCCAAAACTATAGAAGATGAAGATTAAGTATAAAATGATGAAATGTTTGCCATGCTGAGGCGACTTTAAAACTGGTGTTGAAAAAAGTTCATTGACCACCATTTTCAAAATGGCTGCCAAAAAAGGCGGGAAAATTCAACATTGTCTGATTTCAATGAAATGGGACTGTTGCACTATCTCTAGTTATCGTGTCCACCGCTAGGTTCGTTAGAGTACTGGTGAGAACCGGTCGATAAGCCCGTTTAAACTAATGTTAAGTTGGCAAAGTTTGAAATGAAATTGTGAATAACCCTGAACTATGATAAACACAATTTTAAAGCAGTTACAATAAATGGTATTTAAGCTACAACATCTGAAAATCGCGAAACCGTATGTTTTATAGTTATTTTTAAATGATTTTTTAAAGTTACCATCTATCAACACAAATAAGTATCATAAATTGATCTTCATATGCCGTTCATTTTTCGAATAAAAACAATTTGATGTATATGAAGCCATTTGCTACATTGCGCACTGTTTACCTGTAATCTGGACACAATATCCATACCTGTGGATCACTTACATATCAAAATCAGCGGCATTATTTTGATGTACAAATAATACAGGTGTGACAAAACAAGATGAAAACACACACACACACACACACACACACACACACACACATAAAAATGATTTTTTTTAAACAAATATGTATTTCACCCGGAATATCATCGGTATTTGAAATCAACATTTTGATAAAAAAAATCCTTTTCGTACTTGCGTAGATACACATTTCTAAATAACTAATTTTGTTTTATTCAAGACAAATTATAATGTGTTATGTAGGGATGAAAAATAAAATATAAATAAAAATAAATCAAGAAAAAAAAAATAAAACACGTAAAAATGACCGGTTTTTATTCCAAGCATTTTAGTATATGCGATTTTATTGAAAATGTATATTCAAATAAATGCAGGTTACTGTTACAGATGTCATCTAGTTGAATTCAATAACACCTGTATATTGATACACCTTTATATTGAAAGGTGTTGACACTGGTACATGTTTTGCAAACTGCATGTGGTATGGTAACCCTCTCAGGTAATTGCAATCAGATTACCTGTTGGTCATCTCAAATTTTGATTAAATTTGAATAGTTCAATTGTCACCAAAGACTGAGAAACTAAAGATCCTCCACATATATGACTTGTATCAAACTTTAATAAAATTCACCTCACAATTATTTTACATGTTTGGAAAACTGCATATAAATTGAATATTCCTTAATCCTAAACGTCAATTTGACCTTCCTTGCCAAAAACCGGATTTTCATTTATTTTAATATTTTCATATACCATTTCATATGAGGCATAATGAATAATTCTAATGCATGATACCAATCACAACAAGTATTTTTATATAAAAAAAGAGTTATCTCCTTCTATCTCAGATTTACTAACTTAATTGTTATATTTTAAAATCGTTAATTTTTTATAAAATATTTATCAAATACAAAAGCATAAAAAATTAAATTGTACACTAATTTTATCTGCTAGCATATCAAAAGAAAAGTACAGTTTCAAATCTAAAATATAAGATATTGTTGAAAAGGCATTGTAATTTACAATTTCTTTTGAAATGACTTGAAATGAGTTTAAACCGTCATCGCATCGTGAGCACTCTTTGACTCATCTTTCTAAATTACGTTTTGTCTTACATGTATGCTTTTCTTTTCCAAGAAAGTGGTAATTAAGTTAGTAGTCTACCTGTATTGGATCTTATTCGCATGTTTATTATACTTTAGGGAAAAAATTGGATAGAGAAAGGTGAGGTTTGAGTACCCATAAACCGGTTTAACTCTACCAATGGTTTTGGCTAGTGCCGGTACCAAGTCCGGCTATCCCGAGTTTCTATCGTAATATCGTAATTTATGTTTGTCTTTTTTTTTTTATATACTTCTCTCTTAAATTGTGGCATGTGATTGTAGTTCCCGGCCATTTTAGGTGTTTACTGTTGTCCTGTTTCTGTAAACACTACACAAAGTTTATAACCGTTCCAAGTATCTTCACATGCATGCGTTTATTTATGCGTGCCTGTTAAGTAATCATATTTTTTTTACGAAAAAAATACTAAAATGCGAACATTGAAAGTAGGATGGAGAGAGGATGACCTTAAGACACCTTATTATGTGTCCTAAAGTTAAGACGAAAAATACCAATATCATAAGTTACGAAAGCTTCGAGAACACGACTTAGGACAAAAACATAACATAGTCTTAGGACACATCTTTTCCCTAAGATAGCTTCGAGAACAACATCCCAGGACTCAGCAAGTTTCGTCTGAGTACTTGAATCTTATTCTTGAGTGTTTGCTATTTTTCTGTCTTGTACTGTTCCTGGTGTTAGATGCGTTGTCTAAGTAGTTCTTATTATCATGTGTGGATTTTGATCTGTCAATTCTGCCTTTGATCTACTAGTATCATGTTTTGCTTTTCTCAAACCATTCTGCATAAGAAGTCTTTTTGTGTATCTCTATCTTCTCATTTGTAAGTCATTGAGATAAGCTTCATGAAATTATTAAGTACCAAAGTAAACGATAGTATAGTTTCTGCAGATGGCTATTGTGAAAACTTTTGTCCCTTCAGTACAAAAATAACGGCAGTAGAAGGAACAATAAGAAGATTACATAATTCAAAGTCTAGATACAAGACAAAATCAAGAACACCAGAAGACGGAAGACCAAAGATGTTAGACAAACATAAAACACAAACACTACAAATACAACAAAAAAAAACCAAAACACCAACAGTATGAACTTTCACAAAGAGTGACATCAGGTGCCGCGGAAGTGTAAGCATGTCCTAATCTGTTTACAGCGCCCGTCACAATGTAAGCTGGTCAATCCAAAGTTAAGTTAGATGTCAAATCTGGAAAGACGTGAATCTAGCTGAAAATGTCAGTTTTCATTTGTGACACCGACATTCATTATACATAAAGTGATCCATTCAATTTATTATTTGAATACTGATTACTACTGTTAATAATATCAACTAAATTGTAGCTTTATCCCCTATATTTTATCATTACAAAACTGTATTTTGACGTTAAAAACGTTAAATTATTAGGCATGCTAACTTTTAACTAATTTTTCTTTAACAAAACTATATTAAACAGTTTTAAATACAGTGAGGATCCAGGCAATTTTGGGGTTCAAATAAGAATTGAAAGGAAATTTTGCCGAACGGTGCGAGACGCAAGTTCTTACTTAAACATCAGAATATTCGTAAGAAACATAATAATAATGTATTAGTAACCTGACTCCAAAGAGGGTGCCAAACAAGGGTGTAGGTAGCATGTACAATCTTCCTCAGCTGGGATACAGTAGCATGATTTGTTTGGTTTTGTAATGAAGTCATACCCCCTGGTATAATCACAGGTACACTTTATATCCTGGTCCGTACTGGTATCATCATATACAACCTGTCCTTCCTCGTTACAGAGAGACTTCTTATATATACAACCACTACTTTCATTTGTCCAGTGTATGTGTGGCTGGTAGACGTCTTTAGAACAGGATCTGCTGTCAAAATTAAACTGAATCACAATTCGTCTACCTGCCAGAAAACAATAAAATAAACAATGAAATGATATGGACTAAATACACATGAGAAAAAAATTCCTACAAGAAAGAACTGTTTTGACTGTTTTTGTGTAGAGCAGATTCGAACACGGTTTTTGATTGACAGATTGATTAGTTAGAGTGTAACGTCCAGAAAGCAATATTTCAACTATATCAGGACGACAACAAGTTAATAAATTCAAACAAATAACAAAATACCGAGGTTGCTGTGAATTTAGGTTCTGTATATGCGCATTTCGACAACTTATGTCTCACCAGTGCAGATAAAATCAAAACAGTTGAAAGTCCACAGGCCGAAATACGTGTAAAGACTCATAATTTAAATAAAAGAAGAAAGAAATACAGGTGGAAGGGACAACGGGGGCAAAGAGTTTGATTGCCACTAGAAAAAAGGGGAGACAGGGGTAGGGACAGGACATGTAGCCCTCTATACAAAACCCAATGATCTCCTCAGAAAATATACAACGGGTCTTTAAACTGCGTTAAGCGTGGCCTTTCTTCACACAGTTTGGCAACAATGATACGATGTCAGGCTTTCCGTTTTATTACCTGACTACTCCGCATAGACAGGGCAATCCCCTATCAACCAACTTAGGACGCCTCGGGCAGCCGGAGCCTCTGAAAACCGATTTTTTTTAATTCTAAACCCAAGCGCATAGCAACAGAATTTCAAAACACAAAACAATCTCTAAGAAACAAACCGATAACGTAATCTGCTAAACTAAATTATTCTGTCACCATTTGTTCTGATGAGACACAAATTGGTTATATACAGAAATATAAAATTTACAGAAACTTCGGTATATTATTTGTCGAACAAAGATATAAGTACATTGTTATAGGCAGAGAACAAGCATACTTTGTGAGATACGACTCAGAATCACAGAAAAAATATACAGAGGGAGAAGTGATTAAAATGTTAGAGTTTCTGATCGACAATATATTTGTCCAGTTTGGAGGACTTGTTTTTCAACAGACTATCGGAATTCCAATGGGCACAAACTGTGCGCCTCTTTTAGCCGATCTATTTCTCCACTCATATGAAGCTGAATTCATCCAAGTGCTTCTTCAAAATAAAGATAAAAAACTGGCCCAGTCCTTTAATTTCAGCTTCCGTTATATAGATGATATTTTATCACTAAACAATCCTCGCTTTGGTGATTTTCTTCATCTTATCTATCCAAAAGAGCTAGAAATTAAGGATACTACAGATACTTCCACATCAGCCTCGTTCCTTGACCTTCATCTTGAAATTGACAACAGAGGTACACTACAAACTAGGCTATATGACAAACGCGATGACTTCACTTTTCCAATAGTCAACTTCCCCTTTCTTTGTAGCAACATTCCAAAAGCACCAGCATACGGAGTTTACATCTCCCAACTCATTCGCTACTCAAGGGCCTGTGGTCGATACAGTGACTACCTTGATAGAGCTCGGTTGCTTACAAATAGGCTACTTAAGCAAGGGTATGTTGCCCATAACTTGAGGTCATCACTACAGAAGTTTTACGGTCGACATCACGATCTTGTGGACCGCCATGAGATATCTGTTTCCCAGATGACAACAGATCTTTCTCTTTGCCAGTAAAGTTTGTTTTTCCTCTACCGGATTTGACTTTGCTACCGGAGTTGACATGTTCAACACGGCGGGTGTCTTATAAGAAGCAGGAGATGCTTACTCCACCGGTGCACCTGATCTCACCCATGGTTTTTATTGGGTCCGTGTTGTTCATTTTTGCATATGTGCGTGTCTTCATTTTCTTTTCTGTGTCGTGCTCATGTTATGTCTTCGTTTCTTTGTTTTTCCGACGTTGCCATTGTCCTTGGATTGTTCTTTTTAGACTGACGGTTCGGTTCTCACTTACTTTGTTAATGTTTTTTTGGGTCAAGACATTTTTTTTTATTTCAATTTATTTCCTGTAATCATTTAAATAATACACAAACCAAAGTGTGATTGTAAATAGAAACAATACGACAATTTAATTCACTGACAAGTGTGACCTGTCCCACACGGCACAGAAACAGCTTTACAACTTCGTTGCACCTGTTATCACTCTCGTTTTTTTGCGTTTTTTTTCTCTCGATCTTTTCTTGCAGCTAGACATGAAATTTAATATGTTATTACGTGTCTTCTTTTGGTATTCCACATTATTTGTTGTTGTTGCACCATTTACAATTGCCGACGATTCATTTTTTAAGAGTTAATACTTTGCTTATGACAATTCACCTGGTCTTGTGAAGTCTGTCTTTGAACAATTTTCCATAAAAGCCTTAGCATTACCATCCCACAAACAATAATACTTTGATGGATCTGGACACAGAAGTCTGGCTCTTATTGCCCATTGTGATGGATCCGGGCAGGTCAGGTTATAGGCAAATGATAAAGCTACACACTGAAAAACAATTTGTTTTTATTATAATTCGATGATACTACTAAAGACCTTTTTCGTGTAAATTACTCTAAACCCATTCATTGTTTTTTTAAGATTAGATTAGGGGTAATAACACAGTTACAGAACACAGTTGTCAAGAGCCGCAATCCACGAGACAAAAAGACAAATCAGGTGGAAACCATCGGAAAAATTGTCGACCGAAATGGTCCTAACTTGGAACATGTATTTCAAAAGAAATTGCTGGTAAGACTGGTTTTATGGTACGCCAAATCTCCCTTTCATTGCAGTAGTGTCCGGTTTCATCTCAGCAGCAAATGCTATTTTAAGGTCGTAGACAATTTTAAAAAATATCCCATTACTAAGTAAATAAAAGAATCTTATATCAGAGTTCTGATCGAAACTTCAATTTGTTTCCACAAAGGACTGATATCTATAAAGGAACTTTTTAAATGAACGTATGAGACGGAATTTTTTAAGCCTTGATCAATAAGGCGGTAAGGAGATAACTCTGGCTAATAAGAAAGTCTGTGGTAGCCCTCGTGTAACGCATCAACTGTGAAACTTAAATTCTGTAAACAGAAGAAGCTGGAATATTACTGTCCATGATATAAATTTGAAATTAAAAATAAAATTAAGATTAATGTTCGTCTATCTTTCAGTGTCAAGTTGACAGCAAAGACCTCATTTAGTCATCAAGATGGAGAACAAACAATCAAAGTGTTGTTCTATTGCTTTACTTCACCATGCCTTGATATGGTTTCTTCTCACGGATACTTTCTCCATATCTTATCATTACTTATAAAATGGCCATCTGCAGAAAGTTAATTTCAAATAAATTTGGTATTCTGTTGCAAATATACTTATATACTACTCAACAAAAGAAACGACACAATTTTGTAAATATTTTTATTTTTCGCAGTTTAAATGAAATAAAAAGGACAACAGGAAATACCTACAATGGCTGAAAATTATAATTACATGCCACAATCTGCTAGGGAACTACACAGAAAAAACACAAATAAGACAAAAGTTTGTATTTTAGAGTATTTATGTATTCAACATCTAAATGCATTTGTTTATTTTTATCAAATCAATTCCGAAACGGACACGACAAAAATCCAGAATGTCAGTTTTTTTGCCAGATGACAGAGTCCACCATTTACTATTTGATGATTTTATTTGTGCGATGTCAAAATTTGGGACATTTTAACAGTTAAACAATTTGTCATCCTCTAAGTTGGAAAATAATCTCTCATTTCTCTGTCCTTAGCTGATTTTGGCTTTCCGTCTAGATCATATTGGGTATTTGTTCTCTATCAGTTTTTTAACATCTTTGATTTTATGGTCTTCCAAACGTTTAGATTTTATTACTGAAGAGACATAAGTTGTCGAAATGCGCATATGCAGAAAATAAATTCACAGTAACTTCGGTATTTAGTAATTCGATGCCCCGTTCAATCCAAAATCAACGTGAAGAAATTACTCAGCGAGGTCAGACTGTCGATGTTTATTTCTACCCTCACAATTCATTGTTTTGCAAAAAAAAAAACAAACAAAATACTTATGATTTATATCAAACCGAACATGAACATCAAATAATAAATCACGTGGCAGCAGATCCCGTGTGACGTCGCGACGTCAAGTTTTCACGACAAGTGTTTTACACTTACGAGAACGTTAGTAGAAAAGCAAAATTGGCACAAGGAGCTCATTGAAGTCAAAGCAACAGATTTGCAAGGCAGTCGGTTCAAAAATATGACGTCTTTGGAAAATGAAACATGTGGACATAATCTTTACTATTGTCTGCAATCAGAAATTACGGATAATGATCTTGATCGTTACCAGATATGCTTTAGGAATTGCAAGAGAAATTTTAAGGCACTATGTTTATTCTTACGTTCAAAAAATACATTATGTTAATGAGATATGGTTCGCTGAACAAAAATAAAATACTAATTTTAATAAAGTCCGCGCATCGTTTCTTTTGTTGAGTAGATATTCAAATACAGAATCAAGCTGAAATGAACAGAATGTTGCATAAATTGATGTAAGGTAAAGATATAACGTGAGTCTCTCTCTCTCTCTCTTTCTCTATATATATATATATATATATATATATATATATATATTGCACTGACGAGATGTAAATTCATCGAAATGGGGCCTTATCTGCAACAGTGAAATTCAAATGTAGTGTTGCGTGTCACTCAAATTGTAATGGTCAAATTCCTCAGTGGAAAGATGTTCTCGATAATATCATATCCTGAAATTCGAACTCGGTTGGTCTTTGATTTCAGACTCATATACTTTATTTTTCAAGACCTGTATAAGCATATTTACATGCTTATCCTGAGGACTAAATAAGATTTCCAAGTTTGTCGTTGTTTTTAGACGTTATATATGAATTTTTTACACGACTAGTATTTTCTTCATCAAGAAGATCCTTGGAGCTTATTCCACCTCTTAGCTGAGTTTTGGGAATTATCGATTGGCAAAAAAACGTCAACTCATCCTGCCCATCTTTTGGATGACACACAAAGACTTCTCAGTTTCTGTTTTGGTTTGTGTATTCTCACTAGTTATTTATTTCATTTCATTTCATAGAGTAGAGTAGAGTAGACATATAATATGGAACTTTGGATTTTTTTTTTCTCCCGGCTGCTCCAGCGAGATCAATCAATCACGGGGCTAAATAAGTAGGAGCAGGAAATTTACCAGCCAATCATTAGTCTCATTCACCTTTCAAAGGGACGAGTAATATTTCGGCATCGGATTTCCAATTTTTAGATTCGAGTTGCAC
>MJUU01056449.1:8606-31982 GCA_002080025.1 Modiolus philippinarum
CATTAATTAAGCCACCGAGTGTCACACTTGTACTCGGGCTTGTACTTTGGAATACTTACATGTACGTATACCAACAAAGAGGAGCAAGACAATGAAATGTAAATAAATAGAGTTTTAAATAAATTGCCAGCAACCCATATAAAAACTGAAAAGACAACCTAAACCGGGAAGGAAAATTTCGGATTTTAATTCTTGAAAAAATTAAATGTCAAGATTTCAGCAAAAAAGTAATAATTACAGAACTTCTGGAATACCCAGGAACCTGCTTTAACAGCATTCCATGCTTTGATTTTTATTAGTCCTATTTATGAAATTTAATTTTCTATTATACACATGCTTCTCCGTTGGAAGTAGAGTTCATCTTAGTTATGAATAAGCTTATTATCTGATTTGTGAAAATAAGAATAGATCGAGTCAACTAAATTAGGCTTTATCAATATAGGATTGGGTGGGAGTTTCATAATTCCGGACTTACACCGGTACCAAAAAATATTCAAGTTATCCAACCTCCTCCCCCCTTCGTGGATCTCTCATGTTTTTTTTTTATTTTGCATGTATATCTGCATCTAATGAGATGTACAACATACATCATATACAGAACTAACAATCTAAAGGGTGTTTTTTGTTTCCATTTCAGGCTTTTGTGTATATTGTACGCACAAACTTTCAAATTTTTCGTTAATCGTGGAACATCTTATAGAAAAGCACCATGACAAAGAAATCAAATTCAAACATTTAGAAGGTAATCGTTTAAGAACATTGAATTTTAAAATCATCCCAGAAATATGTAGAGAACAAGGACGCACCATTACAATAAACAAAGACAGCAAAACGCTGCATGTTTCGAAACAAAACTGTGAACTCAAGGATAGCCCGTTGAAAAAATTACTGAAAATTACAAACACTAAAAAGGCTAACAATGACATCGGTGATGAATCAACATGTTCTGATTATTTTGAAATCACAAGAATTGATTCCAATGAATCTTCCTATCAAGATATTGTGTCCTTATTACCAGAAGTTATACAGACATCAAAGGAAAATGGACGAGAAACAGAATATGTATCATTCAATAGACTTCTAGCCGAAAAAAAATTTCCAATGGATAATATCGCCTGACGTAGTTCGGTGGTTTAGTTTAGATGGCTTTACCACGTCTATGAGATATTCCGAAGAAGTAAAGCTATTTTGGCGCACTGGCTTACGTTTATTTGGTGGTCGATTTCTCAGGTTCATGGGAAGACCTAAAAATAAGGGACAGATTATTTGTAACGAGGCTCTACCAGGGAGTTACGAACCGGAAAATTCAAAAGTGAATTTCGTTGTACGAGACAGGAGAGCTTTATGCGATGATGAGAAATTTGTGTCTGCTAACAAACCATGCATACTGTATAAAATGATAAATAAAGTTTCTCAATCGGATCCTGATCAAACTGGAACATACAAAATTTGTGTAGACGGAAAGAAAATTAACCCCTGTTCGAAAGGAGAAGTAGATTTATGGGGTTATGAAGATAAGCCAACCTACAAAGAAAAACAAACTCATCTAACTGAGGAAAAGGACTTTTTCAGAATCCCAAAAATCAATACCAACCTTTATTTAGTACTAAGGGTCAACCTTACCAAACATCAAAAGGATCCGTCTACTGAAACTTAAGTTATCATGCGGAAACCTACCTGTCTACGGACGCCAACGCCGACACCGACGACGCCGACAACGTCATAACATAATACGACCGCAAAATTTTTGCGGTCTTTTAAAAATTGGTCGCAGCAGCGGCCGAAAAAAAAAAATCCAGTTAAAAGATGTCATCCAAAATTAGTCAGGATCGAATATTTCATCCTAGCCCCTCCCCCGACCATAAAAATCAAATAGTTGTTCCCTTGATCCAGGGTATCAAAATTGACATAAAATACTGAGAAAAAAAGTAACATCTCGGACTAAACAACCCGTTATTGGGATTTTTGAATGGCAATTCGCTGTACATAACATTTGCAAGCCGCCGTACTGTTACATGTTTTCATCTCTCAATTCGCCGTACAGCGCAGTGAAAATATTTTGACTAAAATCGTCCAGAATAAGCTATCTCTACTAAAATGTTGAATTGACACTAAGTTATAATGACCAATGGTTGCTACTTTTGTCGTAAAATACGCGATTTGCATGCAAACAATGACACTCGGGTCGATTTAAATCGTCGCACGATTGTTTTGAGAGGTACCAGATCCACTTGTTTTGAGCTTAAAACGACACATAAAACATTCTGCATGGTTATATATGCTGTTATTTATTGCTACATTTCTTACAAATTGGTACATAATTTCTTGACAACATGATAACAAGTATAAACATGAACAAATTATGAAATTCCTTCCTCGTGTGTGCTAGCTGTTGACCCTTTCACTCGCTTGCTGGTATACAATTTCCGGTGTCAATGATACACAGTGATGTCATGATTGTCTATCATGAGTGTTTTTATCGGGCAACTGATGGCAGCAGTTGTAAGAGCATTTGCCAGTTAATTTTATGTCTGTTGACAGCCCTGTATCCATGACGAGAGGGATACATGATTATAGCGTTGCTCGATATTTAGCAATGAATTCCGCTCAAACCGGTATTGGGGGACGTCTTGAACTTAATGTGAGGTATGAGCATAGCTCATTGTCGGATGCTTATAGTGACTTCAAGATGAAGAAAAACAATAAAAGCGTTGTTCCATTGCTTGATTTAATCATGTATTTGCAGAGACTTTGTCTAATATGCATTTTCTCCATATCCTTTGATTGTCAATTTGAGTGATTAAAGAAATTAACTTTAAAGGCGTTTATGTCCAAAACCAAATACACGTCATATCACTGATGGACAATTTTTCGTGATTAGAGAAAATCATAAAACAAGAAGTCATTATTCACCAGGACTATGTAGTTTGAGAGAAGACATTTCAATGGTCATTTCCATAAGGTCAATTTGATATGTTCCCCATTGGCAGCAACCTTGGATGAGGTGCCGAATACAATTTTTAAGGGAGACCACTCAATATCATTGTGAACAAGTCTGTTTCCGATTAGCCAAGTGGTCAGAGGAGAAGATATTAGATTGACGGACACCAAGTGATGGCAAAAGCTACCCTAAATGAAAAAAGTTGCCCATCATTTTATCAAGTATTCTTTTATTTTGACGCACTTACCGCGCCATATTCGTCGCAAAAATAAGTCTGTTCAATATCATGTACAATCCCATAATGAGGTAAAAGTAAACAAATATTACTCAGTTTATTTTGTTAGTTAGCTTTTAATGAGTTTAAATTCAACATTCTAAAAAATTTCAACCACTGAAATTCATATTGACTTAGTTTTTTTACCCTAGTCGACACGTTCAAATCTGCATTTGACACGTACAACAACTGTATCTTTTTGGTGTATTGCAAATAATTGAATAACAGTTAATAATTGTTGTATTGTAACAAAGAGTAACAGTTTTGAATAAGATTTATCATCCATATCTAAGATACGGGAAATGCTAATTCTACCTGTGCACTTGGTCTCTCCCATGGTTTCAGTTCGGTCCGTGTTGTTCATGTGTATACACGTACAAATGTATGCAATACTTATAGGTTGTCTTTGTTTCTTGGTGTTTCCGTTGTTTTCATTGTCTTTGGCTATTCTTATTTGGACTGACGGTTCCACTTAAGTTTAATACTATTTTATTGCACGTATGAAGCAACAGGATTGGACATAAAGTTATCAAAACATATCGACTGTCCTCTCCAAAAAGGTAAAGGTAAAGGTAAGTTTTATTTAAGGTCGGTGAATACAACTTAACAATTAACATAAGCTCTATGCGAGCTTTTTAACCGACGGCGAGATTTTTCGACCTGTTGGCACTGATGCCGTTCTCGCACGGTCGCCAGGTTTTGTGAGGGAGGAAAGCCCAATGAAACCCTCGAGCTAGGGCAGGTATCTGGAACCAATGACACGTGTGAGGATCGAACCCCCACAGCGGTGTCAGGCCTCGTGATCTTAGTCCAGCGCCTTAACCACTCGGCCATATAATATAAATCATATAATATAGCAACAAGAAGTCTAAACATAGATAATGCAATTTGATCAGAACAGTGTGTAAAGATAGACAATGTTATGCTGCGCAATTTAATCGCTCATTTGAAAAATAAAGAGTTGGATGCGGGTAAGGTTTGATTTTCGGGCCGGAACAGCGATTTGACAGCTTTTCCTTTGCGACGTCATAATCGGTTGACAGATGTTAAACGTCATATCTTGCACACTTTGCCGCGAATTACCTCCCTTTTTCCGTAAGAAATGTCTAATCTGGACATTTTGCAAAATATCTCCATTATGCTATGTTTACACTGCCGATCAAAGCAACTCGACCGAACTCGATCTATGAATATTCATGAATATTCATCTATCGGGACACTGATCTTGAATGCTCGTGTTCGGTCTACTAACCAAATCGGGGCGATCTTGCTAACTCTGCTAAACTCGAGCTATGTTCCCGAATATTTTTGACATGTCATAAGATATCGTGAAGAGGTCGTGTGCATTATATGTCGAGAACAGGTCGGAAATCAATCGGGGTCTGATCGAGGAAGTCGTGAAGAGGTCGAAAAGGGATCGGTCTTAATCGAGTTTCAAAATTTTAGCCGATCCTGCCGATTTCTACCCGACTTTAACTCATTTGCTTCTCGATTTATGCCGAGTCGCTTCCAGACCAACTCGATTAGTTCTCGATCATTACTCGACTAACACGATATATTCTTTTTTTTAACCCACTAGCTATGCCAGGGTGAACTTTTGCCATCACTTGGCGTCCGGCGTCCGTCCGTCCGGCGTAAACTTTTCATTCAAAGATCTTCTCCTCTGAAACCACTGGGCCAATTGGAACCAAACTTGGTCACAATAGTCCTTGGTCGGTCCCCTTTAAAAATTGAAACCGGCATGTCCGTACCTAATCCAAGATGGCCGCTAGCGGGGAACATAGTTTTAACATTGGACCCTATGGGAAAACACATTCAAAGATCTTCTGCTCAGAAACTACCAGCCCAGTTATAACCAAACTTAGTCACAATGGTTCTTAGATGGTCCCATCCAAAAAAGGTATCCGGCAGGTCCGTACCTCATCCAAGATGGCCGCCAGCGGGGAACATAGTTTAAACATTAGCCCTATAGGAAAGACATTCAAAGATTTCTTCTCAGAAACTATCAGTCCAATTATAACCAAACTTAGTCACAATGTTCCGTAGATGGTCCCTTCCAAAAAAAGGTGTCCCGCAGGTCCGTACTTAATCCAAGATGGCCGCCAGCGGGGAACATAGTTTTAACATTGGACCCTATGGGAAAACACATTCAAAGATCTTCTTCTCAGAAACTACCAGCCCAATTATAACCAAACTTAGTCATAATGGTTCTTAGATGGTCCCATCCAAAAAAGGTATCCGGCAGGTCCGTACCTCATCCAAGATGGCCGCCAGCGGGGAACATAGTTTTAACATTGGACCCTATGGAAAAGACATTCAAAGATCTTCTCAGAAACTACCAGTCCAATTATAACCAAACTTAGTCACAATGGTCCTTAAATGGTCTCTTCCAAAAAAGTATCCGGCAGGTCCGTACCTCATCCAAGATGGCCGCCAGCGGGGAACAGAATTTTAACATTGGACCCTATGGAAAAGACATTCAAAGATCTTCTTCTCGGAAACTACCAGTCCAATTATAACCAAACTTAGTCACAATGGTCCGTAGATGGTCCCTTCCAAAAAAAGGTGTCCGGCAGGTCCGTACTTAATCCAAGATGGCCGCCAGCGGGGAACATGGTTTTAACATTGGACCCTATGGGAAAACACATTCAAAGATCTTCTTCTCAGAAACTACCAGCCCATTTATAACCAAACTTAGTCACAATGGTTCTTAGATGGTCCTATCCAAAAAAGTTATCCGGCAGGTCCGTACCTCATCCAAGATGGCCGCCAGCGGGGAACATAGTTTTAACATTGGACCCTATGGGAAAGACATTCAAAGATCTTCTTCTCAGAAACTATCAGTCCAATTATAACCAAACTTAGTCACAATGTTCCTTAGATGGTCCCTTCCAAAAAGATATCCCGCAAGTCCGTACTTAATCCAAGAAGACCGCCAGCGGGGAACATAGTTTTAACATTGGACCCTATGGGAAAACACATTCATAGATCTTCTTCTCAGAAACTACCAGCCCAATTATAACCAAACTTAGTCACAATGGTTCTTAGATGGTCCCATCCAAAAAAGGTATCCGGCAGGTCCGTACCTCATCCAAGATGGCCGCCAGCGGGGAACATAGTTTTAATATTGGACCCTATGGAAAAGACATTCAAAGATCTTCTTCTCAGAAACTACCAGTTCAATTATAACCAAACTTAGTCACAATGGTCCTTAGATGGTCCCTTCGAAAAAAAGTATCCGGCAGGTTCGTATCTAATCCAAGATGGCCGCCAGCGGGGAACATAGTTTAAACATTGGACCCTTTGGGAAGGACATTCAAAGGTCTTGTCAGAAATTACCAGCCCAATTATAACCAAACTTAGTCACAATGTTCCTTAGATGGTCCCTTCCAAAAAATGTATCCGGCAGGTCCATACCTCATCCAAGATGGACGCCAGCGGGGAACATAGTTTTAACATTGGACCCTATTGGAAAGATATTCAAAGATCTTCTTCTCAGAAACTACCAGTCCAATTATAACCAAACTTAGTCACAATGGCCCTTGGATGGTACCTTCCAAAAGGGTATCTGGCAGGCCCATCCCTCATCCAAGATGGCCACCAGCGGGAACATAGTTTAAGCATTGGACCGTATGGAATATACATTCAAAGATATTCTTCTCAGAAACGACTAGTCCAATTAGAACCTCTGCCCAAATTTTTGAATTTTTATTTGAATTGTGGTCTGAATGTTTTAATTTCAGCAACATGTATTACCTTGATTATAAAGGGAACCCCTGCCCAAATATTTTTTGAATGGTGTTCTGTTATGGGTTGTAATGGATGGTGGAGGTTTCGGTTGCCATGGAAACCAAACAAGAACACTGTAATTTTAGGAAAAAAAGTTTTCAGTTAAATTTTGTGTTTCCTATTGGAAATGCCTTTTATTTATGTCAGCCATGGTCCAGGTGAGCGATACAGGCTCTTGAGAGCCTCTTGTTCTATACAAGATCTTTCCGATGATAACCCAAATTTTCCCGACCTGTATCCGACTTTTACTCGACCACTCAAGACCTTTACTCGATTTAACACGACAGCATGTCATCTTTTCACAATATCACAACATGAGGCTTTCAAGAGCCTCAGTGTCTGACCAGGGCCTTACTTCAGTTTTTAAAAGAGCCATCCAATGGACTCAAATGACTATTGTGTTCACGTTTGCTTGATGACCATCTTTGATATGAGGAGAATCTGCCAGATACTATCTCAAGTAGGGACCAACCAAGGACTATTGTTTTCAATTTTGGCAAATTGGCAAAGTAGTTTCAGAGTAGAAGATCTAGGAATGCCAAAGTAAGGTCGAATGTTAAATTATGTTCCCCGTTGGACTACATGCAGACAAGATAGGTACAATTTTGAAATTGGAACATCCAAGGACCATTTTGACCAATTTTGGCTGCAATTGGTCCAGTGAAAAACCTTCTGGTACAATGTTTAACATTGTCCCCCTTTGGCGGTCATCTTGTATTAGCTGACGATGTGGCAAACACTATTTTGAAAAGGGACAATCGTAACAAGTTTGGTCTAATTGGTTAAGGGGTTTCAGAGGTAACGTTTGAATGAGTTTTCCAATAAGATCCAATTTAAAACTATATTCCCAGTTGGCGGTTATGTTTGATTAGAAGCGGACATTACGGTTTTTCACATTGAACCAATCGAGGTCTATCATGAAACCTGGCTATAAAAGAATATCAGATTGTGCACGCTACTAGTAGAATTGAAGGATGACGTACAGAGGGCTTAAATTCAATAGACTAGCTATGATGACAGAATTTTAAATTGAATCCAAGATGTACCCAATATACACATTCCAGAAACAGATTCACTTAACACATGAATTCAAGAATAAGATACTGTTTCTTCCTAGCAGGTTGGTTCTCTCATCACAAGATTTGATTCAAGCTAAATGACATAAGAAAATGCGATTTTGAACATTTGTAACATGTACTAGAAGACAAAAAAATTCTTTTAGATTTGCACCGGGCAAATAATGTACCCAACGGGTAGCCGATCGCCATTTTCACTTTCTAAAACACCGGATTTTTTTATAGAGAATGCAGGTTTTAAGTTACACGCGGAAACTACTGTAAATCTTGTTACCACCCATATCATGTGATGACATGTCTTCTGCTTTAATCCGTTACGCTAGAGCAATCAAGATTTTTTGCAACGAGACAAATGTTTAATTCGTAAGATTTTAAATCAGGGCTTCGATAAATGCAGATTAATAGTTTTTCTCAAGAAATTTATTGGACGATCTCCAGATTTGATTGATAAATATTCAGTTCCAATTTCCAATTTTATTGAAGGCGGTTTTGTTTAAATTTTGGCTTCTTCTTTGAGGTTTGATTTTATGCCACTTTGGTGTGATTTGTGCACCGAACGACAAAATCATTTTACCTGTATCATGAGACAAGGCTTGTACATCGAACGACAAAAACATGTTACCTGAGTGAAAAAATGCAATGTTTTGACAACATTATGGCTTTGACATTTAACACAATATGGGCACACAGAAGCTAAAGTTAGTCGTCATATAAGCGGAAGGTTGATGCATCATTAAACCTGGTTTAACCCACCTTTTTAATTATAAAATGGCCGTTCCAAGTCGGGAATATGACGGCTTGCCAAAATGTTCTGTGTTGGATTGTGTTTTCTGGATTCTGTCGTATGTAATACGGATTTTTCTTACTGGTCTCTCCCTGTTATTGATTCTGACTTTTGTTGTCACTTTTATTTATTTATCAAATTAGTCCTACATGTAATAACAGGAAAATCGCACAGTCGCATTCTGACGCATAATGAGAAGGATGACCTGCTATTATGTTAAAGCGAACATTCATTACTCTATAATGATGACTTTGAAGCATTTGCTTTTGTCTAACCCAAAATACGCGCCTTCTGTGCCAGATCCGCCTTCTCTGTTACTCTATGTCTATCACATTTTTCATCTTTTCCTTGAAGCATTAGCCACAGGGGCCACAAAATTTGCCGCTCTGCCACCATGCTTAACTGTTCCCGGAATTTCCACGTATTATCCCCATACTAACAGGACAAAACTCGAGCACACTCGACCATTTCACGATCTTCTCCCGCCCAGGTCTAGTTAATCAAATACAAATCGGGCAATGATCTGGCTCAATCTGGCGACGTCTGGTTGGTCGAATGAGGGTCGAGCATAAGTCGTACGTGAATCGTAAAGAGATCGAGAATGGCAATGTGTTAGTCGTGTTATATCGAGTAAAAGTCGAGTGGACATCGTTATCTAGCCCCATCAATGAATTTCATGATGTTGATCGGGATGAAACAGCATGATCGAGTTGATCGAGTTGGTCTGATCGGCGGTGTAAACCTAGCATTAAAAGCATGGTGACATATACATTTTTTCAATGTATTTAACAAATCATATCATAAACTATCTATTTACAAAAATATATAAAAATCTCATGGATAAAAATTCTTTTCTATTAAACTGAAATTTGCTTGTCTATATTTTTCCCGTACATTCTATGTAAAATAAGGTGAAAAATAGCTGAAAATGACCAAACGTTGACCCCGATTTTAGAAAAAACAAGCATGATGACCAATACTTTTTATTACAGATTTCAGGTTGGTAGGATTGATTCTTTAATTATGCCGACTTCTAGCAAAATCTCGTGGATTTGAAGATTAATGTTTATCTACCTTAAGAATACACTGGCCTTATGTGGCTAATAAACACGCGAACTTTTTCAAATATATAAGAAATTAAAAGAAGATCTAAATCTGGGTTGCTAAGAATATCGTTTCAATGCCTCTTCTTATCGTGTTTCACAATCGCAATTTGGGCTATCAACTTTATTGACTCCACAAAATTCCAACATTTAAAGAAGTGCATTGATGTCATAATCGAGTATAAATGACTTTCAATTACTTTATATCACACAATGAAAATCTAATGTATAGCACCATGATACATTTGGAAGTTATATACATTTCAATTCTATGTCAAATTGGGGTAATAACAAAATTACTGAACACGTTTGTCAAGAGCCGAAATCCACGAGACAAAAAGACAAATCTGTCGGAATTGTCGACCGCAATGGGACCTGTAAGTCTCGTACAATTTTGGAACTTCCGGGATCAAATGTTGTACCCGGAAATTACATTTTAAACACAAATTTATGACGTTTCTAACAAAAATTTTAACATCATAATACTCAGACGTCATGTTTTGGCGGGAATCGTTTTTGAATTGCATGTTAATCGTGGATTCTTTGAGTCACATGACGAGACTTACAGACCCTATGGTCTTGACTTCGTACAGGCATTTCAAAAGAAATGATGGGTTTAATCAGTTTTTGGCATGCAAAAACAAGTTCGTTAAATTTTTTTGAAAAATGTAAATTTACACAATCATGCTGATGAGACGCTGAATAAATTTCTGTCATTTTGACAAGTTCCTTTTGTTGTAAGAATTTTGACCTGTGCCGTATTATTTATGCAATTGTTCGAATAAAAGTTTTGA
The DNA here is from genome assembly GCA_002080025.1 of Modiolus philippinarum. Lineage (NCBI taxonomy): Eukaryota > Metazoa > Mollusca > Bivalvia > Mytilida > Modiolidae > Modiolus > Modiolus philippinarum. Next base: position 19,368 of record MJUU01056449.1, read on the forward strand.
TAACAGTTAAGGACATGTCGGTCTAGAAACGGAAGTGTAAAACGTTTGCTCTTTCACATTGTTTTATCGATGTTGTGAGTTACACAAAGTATAATGATTAAGTTTTAGTTTCTGAAACCGTATTTTTTTACATGCCTCTAATTCAATAGTTATTGCACACAATATCCTCCTATAAAGAGTACGGGTAAGTAGGAAACCGATAAACCTGGTTAAAGTTAAATTATAAAAGAAGCATCAATCTGAAAATTACTACCCATGGTTTTAATTGGGTCCGTGTTGTTCATCTATATGCGTGTCTTCATTTTTCTTTTTTGTCCCGTACTCAAGTGGTGTCCTTATTTAGTGTTTCCGATGTTGACATTGTCCATGGATTCTTCGTTCTTTTGACTTACTGTTCGGTTCTCAATAACTTCAAGACCCAATAGAACAATCGAAAAATCAAGAAACAATAAAAAAAAATATAATAAAAAGAAACAACTAAAAGCGAAGAAAAAGAAAGGCAAATCATGTTGAATGATTTGTATTTTACGAGTGGTTAGAACAGACAAAGAAAGTATAAGCATAGTGTAGATTGAAAATGCAACTTAACCAAATGAACAGTGGACAATACATGACGAACAGGCGAACAGGTATATTTCCGTCTGTACCTATATTACTTTAAAGGTGGTATCAATTTCTGTTGATAAATGATGTTATTGTCAGTAAAACTTTTTACTCTTTCAGTTAACCAGAACCATCGAATCTGTAAGTATATGAATAACGACAAACAAAACACGGAATAAATGTCAACAACAGCGTATTAAAGACAGCAACAAAAAATCTATATATTACGACACATAGTAAGCAAGAAAAAGCTTTTATTACGACAGCCAACCGAGATTTCTTTTTTATGGACAGTATATCTTATACAGAGCTTAGCATTGAATATGTTCAATTTTCCATTAAATATGCCTATTAGATTCTCATCAAGGATATAAAAAAATAATGAGCCAGCGGAAGGCTTTTATATTTTTAGTTTTTATTAATTCTATCCAATCTTTAAATCCAATAAGATTCTTACGAACTTCAATGTCTTTTATTCGCCATTTGACCAGAAATGGTAACATATTTGTGTAAAACGGTGTCTTGTTGTATGTATGTATTGTATGAGTTTTTGTAGTGAGAATGGAAAGTGTGTTATGTCCCTTTTACTGTGATTTGTAACTGGTATGTGGCGTTATATTTGTCTGGACAAATGTAAACTATGTAATTTAATGTTGTTTTGTTTGTCAGCCTTTAATCGTAAACATCAGGCCTCAAGAAGCCGTTCCCCAGGCCGTAACATGGTGGAGAACTCGGGCAGTTCTTGACAACGGAAGCGAAAGTAAAACTTGAAACATTGTTTTGAAAATTAAAAGATATACATGTAAAAATGTATTTGCTATAAAAAGGTTGTACCACTTGTATAATCCTCATGAACAAAAAAATAATACAAAACCATGAAAAGTATGCACAAGTGACTTCTAAACTAAAACTATATATCATGAAAACAACAGGAGGTGTTTGTCAGACAAAATAATATACCATGTTCAACTTGGCACATACTTAATATAAATAATACTACATTAAACAACTGGCATTGTTGGCATAAATAATAATAAAAAAAACAATGCATACTTCTTATATATATATGTATAATTTATTGAAAAACAAAACGTAACATGAAAACTGTAAAAAAAAAATGCCTCCAGATAAATGGGGGTAAACTCGAGTGGTGCCCTCGAAGTTATCTTAGGAATAAGACATGTCATGTCCTAAGACCATCTAATGACACGTCTTTGTCCTAAGTCGAGATCTCAAAGCTCTCCTAACTTATGATATTTCACATATTAACTTTGGGCCACCTAATTAGGTGTCTTAAGATCATCCTATCTCAATCCTAACTTTATATTTCGCCTTTTGTTCAATATTTTTCTTCAAGATGAACATGAATCAATACGAACGCATAAAAACACGTATCTTGAAAGAAACTTTGCACAATTTTAAAGTTTGAACTCTGTGTTCACGAAACGATTACAATTTTACCTTACAGTTGTCATTTCAAAACAAACTAAATTAAAATGCCTTTTCGATAATATTTACCTTTAGACTTGAAATCCTGCGTTTCATTTTGTTAGTAGTAAAAATTGGTAAACAATTTAATAAAATGTTTCTGTCTTTCATCAAAATTCTGTAAAAACTTAACATATAGAATTAAAATATTACACTTAAGATATACCGGTATTTAGGACGTCCTTACATTTGATGCTTCTGAGATACTTAAGAATGTCGTAAAATATCCTAAGCTTGGTCATAAGATAGTTGATAGTACGGTTCTTTGGATACTTTCAAGAACACCACTCTGTTGGCAGATTTTGTAGTAAGCTATATGCATGTTAAAATATGCATGCGTTTGCCATTATAATAATGATTGAAAAGGAAACCTTCTCATGCTTAGTTTCTTGTTGTGGATTTTTCTCTATTTTGTTTCATCAATTATCAAAAATAAAACCAACCTCTAATATTACAAACTGACGGTTCGGTTCTCACTTACATATTTACTATTGATCCGCAAAATAAAAATTATGTTTCGAAACTGTAGAAGATTTGCCGGAACAAATAGGGAACAATGTTGACAAATAATCTTGACGGAAAAAGTACTATGTTCAAAGACTGAAATAAGGCAAAAAATATTCAATAATCAAACCTACCAGAATGGCAAAAAATGCTGATATATATAAAGTTCATTTGCAAAATAAAAACTTTCTGTCTCGAAAACTAGAAGATTTTCTCCGGACTTATGGTGGTACGTTGTTGACGTAAAATGACTACTTTCAAAACTATTTCTAAATAGCTTAAAAAAAAATCGAAAGCAGCTGGTGAAAGTAAGTTTGAAATAGATATATATTTTCAATTCATTATTCAGTGCTAGTCATCTGTCTAACGTCATTGTTTTCTGTGTCTGACGTCATTGTTTTCTGCGGCTAACGTCAGTGTTTTCTATGTCTTCGTTTTGGCTATGTCTTTTGGTTTCGCTTTTTGTATATTCCACTCCTTTGTTTCTNNNGGGGGGGGGGGGGGGGGTATTTTACTGCTGCTGTTTCAGGCCCGGACCCACACTTTTTTGGAGGGGATGCGAATCTTAGTAAACGTTTCATGAAAAAATCGACTTACGAATATTGACTTTAATATTTCACTTAATGGATTTCACAAGGGGTCGGGAACGCACCCCTCACACCCCCCAAACACACACACACAAACAAAAACATGATATGCTGCTTTTTTATATACATACAAATTAGATAAAATAGATATTTTGACATTGGTCGTCATTTCTTAACAGAGAAACGATTTTTTATTCTCTAAAGTGATTCAACTTTACGTTGTATGACAAATACGGCTATGATAACTTAATACCACAAATGCAATTTGTTTCAGCCAGTAGCAAAACCTAACTGGGTACGAACATCGGGATACAATATACCAAGTAATGCAATCAAATGCGGATATGAAACGGACGGTAAAGTTCTTTATGTTGCTAAGGCCATTAATCCAAAGGATGGTCAATGGACACCAGGAAAAGCAGGATATCACCTTCCTGGCTGTCATATTCCGTACTATGCTGAAGAAATAACAGTTTATGAATACGAAGTTCTGACTAGAGAACCTAATGAGCAAATTGTTTACGAGTGGAGGAATTATTCTGGTGGAAATTTTCCGGATAAGGAAAGAGCTATTTGTACATCTACAGAAAAAGGTTTATATGTGGCAAGAGGGATATATGATGGGAGTCTTATCCCAGGTATGAAAACAAATAATAGAACACCAAAGATAACGTACAATGCCTTTCTTTAAATGACCATTTCGACAATTTTTGTCTCTTCGGTGCATATAAAAATCAAAACATTAGAAATCAAAATGAGATATATAGCTGATTTGCAAAGGAAATATCCTGACAATAATTTTATAATATATATATATGTTGTGTACATGTTATTATTTTGTACAACTTATAACCTGTATGAACATATTGTACAAGTAATAACTTGTATGATGGCATCATACAAGTTATAACCTGTATAATTTGGATTGTACAAGTAATTACTTGTACAATTTTCTTAACAAAAATAGTAATAACTTGTACAGGGATGTAAATTTAGAGCTTAAATGTTTGCTTTTCATTTTTGAAAATGAAATTAAAATCAATCTAAAATTAAAAACTAGTAAAGTTTGATATTTTTTTAAATGTATTGTGTGCTAGAAACAATCTTTTTTTTTTAGTAAAGTTGGATGAATTTAGTAGTTAAATATTTTCATACAAGTAATAACTTGTACAAAATATTAAATTGTACACAGTATAAACAAAAACATCTATAAACAAAGCAACAACACCAAAATTCCCGACGTACTGGATCCGACAGGATACACACTTTGTGAGAAGAATATAATCAAACAAAAGACAAAAGTGAACAGTACACAAATAGTACACAGTTAATATTTCAGCCCCTATCCGGGCCTTTTTCAAAACACAATAAAAATAAAAAATAAAATCAAACAAAAACTATGTACAAAAAAGTCTAACCAAAACAATAACAGCTACATTGTAGACGCTGGTTATCACAAATGTAATACGAGATGAATGCCCGGAGGGAGATGAAGAAAAAACTTTTGTCAGTTACTGTATATCTAAAAGTATTTAACAAAATCAATAATTGAAGACATTGTAGTGAATCCGGAAGAAATAATATCTGCAATTGAAAAACGTGTTATTTTTAAATTTTAACACAAATTTCCTGCTGCTTTTACAATTTTAATCATCTTAAAATTCAAGTTTTAATATTCAAACTGGATTTAATTTTTTGCATCCAGAACCGCTCTTTTGCTTGTCGCTTTGTCTCATTCCAAGATTTATTTTGGTCAATTGCGACAACTTGCATGTCTGTCCAGCTATGTCCTATGCTGTTGAAATGGACAGCCGTTGCCTGTGTTAATTCCTTTTTCTTTATGTGATTACGATGTAAATTAATACGGAGATTAAGTGAATTTTTTGTTTCACCTCGTATTCACCTCGCACATTCATCTCGTATTACATTTGTGATAACCAGCGTCTACAATGTAGCTGTTATTGTTTTGGTTAGACTTTTTTGTACATAGTTTTTGTTTGATTTTATTTTTTATTTTTATTGTGTTTTGAAAAAGGCCCGGATAGGGGCTGAAATATTAACTGTATTATTTGTGTACTGTTCACTTTTGTCTTTTGTTTGATTATATNGGACAGGTCTTAAATTGTCCTATTACAGGTGATTTTAGTTTAGCCTTAACGAGCATGTCCTTCAAGTTCTTGGGCCTGCGAAAAGATATAAGTGGTGGTTCTGGGAAAAGGGCTTTCATTTTAGGTGACGCATGCAAGGCTGGCATGCATTCACGTGTAATAGCTGACAAATTTGGAAGTTGTGGATGGAAAGTCGTAACAAATGGGATTCGAGAGTTCCTTTTCTTTTTATTTCGGTATTGTAACAACTGTTTTCGTTCTAAAGTTGAAATGTAGATTGAAAAAAAAATAAACCGGTAATAACTGATAAGTTATGTTTATAATAAAATGGAGTAAATATTGTTAGAAATAGTGGCAATCTAACGAAATGGCATGCACGCATGCACATGTTTCACAATCGGAATCTCGATAAAATAGTCAAATTTCATACACAAAATACGACTCTCCGGCAGTATCCGGCAAATACGTTATATAAATTAGGTCACTCCGCATTTCACGCTCTTTCATAGCCTATTTTTTCAACATCCGCTCTTGACTTTTTTAGTTTAAAGTGAACTGCTTAAAAAATTAAAACGACCAACCGGCCATTTTTTAATGTTCTAATTCGCATAATTCTGGACCGATTTCGAAGATTTTTACACCATTAAATTTCTTACAACCAATGGAAAGTACCTGTAACATCAGCGACACATTTGAAATGTAGCGCCAGGTTCCCCGTTGTTAGCTCACCTGGCTATGCCAGGATGAGCTTTTGCCATCACTTGGCGTTCGTCGTCCGTCCGTCGTCCGTCGTCCGTCCGTCGTTAGCTCACTTTCAAAAATCTTCTCCTCTGAAACCACTGGGTCAAATGGAACCATACTTTAACTGAATCATCACTAGGGTATCTAGTTTTAAATTTGTTATTTTGTATGTCTTAGGTTAAACAACATGGTATCCGTTACTAAAAATAGAAATAGGGGGTAAATTACAGTTTTTTGCAAATAACTCAAAAATCGTTACAGATATCAAAAATTTGACAAGGTTAAAATGATCAGCATGAGAAGATCTACCCATGCTGAAATTTTGAAGAAAATCTGACAACCCGTCTAAGAGTTATTGCCCTTTTTCCCTAAAATTTTCAAAATTTTGATGTTTTTTATTTTTTATTGAAAAAACTATAACAGATAGAGGTTAAGTTCAAATTGCAAAAATGTTCAGCATGTTAAGATCTACCCACATGGATATTTTGAAGAAAATCCAAGTACCTATATATGAGTTGTGGTCCTTTATTGGTCAAATTTTTCGTGATTTTTTACTTTATGTCCTATATTTCAAAAACGCTTTGAGATAGAGGTCAAGTTTAAATTGCAAAAATGTTCAGCATGTTAAGGACTATATTTTATTGAACACATTCAAGTTTTCCAACCCCTTCCAAGATGGCCGCCATTGGGGAACTTAGTTCACAATTTGACCTAATGGTAGATTTAAACAAAGAACTTCTTCTTGAGAACCACTGAATGGATTTGAACCAAACTGGGCATGAATGATGCTTATGAGGTGCTGACGAAGTGTTGTTACTTTAGTGCGGATCCATCATTCAACATGGCGGCCAGCGGGATCTTAATTTTAACATTGGACCCTATGGGAAAATGCATACAAAGAACTTTTACTTTAGAACCACTGAATGGATTTGAACCAAACATGGCATGAATGATGTTTATGAGGTGCTGACCAAGTGTTATTACTTTGGTGCCAATCTGTCATCTTACATGACGGACAGCAGTCACCATCATACCGGAGTACTCTCGTGGAGGTGGTAGCAGCATGGTGGTTTATAGCCTTGAATACCTTTACAGGTCTCTCACGGCATTTTTAAATATGGAGGACGCCCACTCTATTTGCAATGTGATTTTGGTACCGTTGATCTTCCCTGGTATCCGCTGACTGTCTTGCGACTTCGCAGTCGAATTCCTTGGTTGGTCGATCGTTTTTTGGTGTAGAAGGACTTTGAAGAACTCAAAGCCCTAACTACGGTATGCGCCGCCGTTAGCCTGCATGTCTTGGCCCCGAGAGACTAAGACCCATTCTACATGTTGAATGGTGCAGTTGCCCAGTCCTCACCATCGTACCGGAGTACTCTCATGGAAGTGGTCGTGCAGTGTTAGAACTATATAAAAAAATATTATTGAAGTAAAAGGTTTTTATATTATTTAATATTTTCAACTGAAAATAAAATTTTACAAAACTCATCATAAATTATGTTTGGTTTAAATGAAAAGTTATCCATTTAACTTGAAGGTAAATTATCAAGGTTTTTTAATGTCCAATAATAGATGAAAAATTGAATTTGTAACCTTGAAGAATTTTAACAAGGGAGGTAATATTACATTTATATATTTTTTTTTAAGTGTTTGTTTCTATATTTGTTCTGAATTCTTGCAGTAATCATACAACATCTTACTTAAATCTCATTTTAGAAATCAATTCAATGTGAAACAATTATGTTTGTGGGTCATAGGTTTACCCAGCGATGGTGGGACATATTTTAGGTAGACCGATATAGCCGCCATTTTTATTTCTGCAACTGGTAAGAAAAGTGACCGAAAATTTATCTCCAAGATTTTAGTTAGATCTAGGGGGCTATAGGGTATACAGAACACTTCAATGTATTTATCAGTATGCAAAGAGCCCCTTTAATTGCGTTTTCATTAACTTAGATGTAAAATTTGTCCTACAAAAGAGCGATTGTGAATTGAACACAGTGGGTACATGCAGATCGAACGCATTTTCTGATGGCCTGGAACGAGTTCCGCTTGGCACCCCCAATATGTATCTCTTTGCTTATTCCGTCAACCAAATGGTGTGATATGGAAATCTTTCCGTTAAATGTAGTACTTTTCGTAAGAAAGGGAAAGGGTGAGGGTACTCCTGTGTTATGACCTTTTCGTAAATTTATGGTGATGAAAGCATGTTCAATAAGGCAACATGACTGATCTTGACAAAGGTACTATTTATTATCCCCTGCCATAGTTGTCAACCTCTGAGAACACAAAGTCATGTAATTACACGCTTTTTAGTTTGAAAAAGCGTGTAATAATGCGGACGACATAATTTTCAGGTCTAAAAAAATATTTTTAAGACATAGTTAAAACAATTAGTACTGACAACTTTTATGATAATCCAATGTTGCTGTTTTGACAGATTTCAAGACATGTTTGTGTAGTTCATAGTCATAACACTTTATTTTACTAAAAATGCCCTGTCACTATCCACATTACTGTTGGGAAGTACAAGTAAGGCATCTGCTAGCCTAAATGATAGTTGGAACTATTTAGATCTAGTGAAAATGTCTTCTAGAGTTCTTTCATAGCCCCAGAATGTTTCAATATCAGTGTCACTAGCAGTCTGGCAATTCATCATTTGATTTGATGTCAATTGATATTCCATGAATTGCTCCAACTTTATGTTCAGCAATAAAATTTGAATAAAGTACTTCAGTAACCATGATCCCCAATTTGTCTATTCATCTGTTAGTCCGTCACAAACTTGAAGATGTTTATTTTGAAGTGCAAGTCAGATAGATAAGCTTTTGTACATAGATGAATCTTGAATAGAACTTGACATTGGTATAAGAATAAGGTCATCTTGACCTACATTTCTTGCATAAGTGACTCTGTAAAAATTTTTTTTGAAGTTCAGATCTGATATACATGTCTTGGAACAGGGCACAAACTTTCTGATAAAAGATAGATCACATTGATCTATATTTAATGCATCAGTGACTGGTTAAAATTTGTGTTAAAAGTCTGGATTTGAGAAAACATTCTGTTATATGCTGCCACTGACAATTTTTTAAAATAAACATCTACTGTAATTGCTACTATTTCTGTACATGTGGATCATCTTGAAAAATTTGTAGGCAAAATCTCAAATTTAAGATGGTCAGCCAAGCAGCACAAAGTTTAGCAATTACTACCACTTGCACAATGGAATCAATAATGTGGTTTTAATGGATAGATTACAAAACAATTTGAACTGTAAAATGTTAGTTAATGCAACTATTTTTAATTTTGAAGGAAACTTTGTTACCATTATTCGATCTTCCATTGGCTACTTCAAAGCACACTTTGAGCTTCAGGTGAAGGTCTTATACTGTAAAGGTGACCCCAGATTGAAATGTTTAACATTGAATTCTAGGAGTAACAAATGCAAAGTTTTCTCACTACTGTACCAACTAAATTTAAAACTGTCCGTATAGTACCTTTCAAAAGTATCAACCCCAAATTAACAGGGCAGCAAGTCTGAAACACATCGGATGAAATTGAGATCACTTCGATTAAAATTATCTTCTCAAAATCTGATACAGGAAATTAAAGCACAGATTGTGGCACATGTATTCTTGTCAAATTCCCAACATGAAACTTATAACCACAGAACCAAATTTGGTAATACAATTGTAGATAGCATAGCTACCAGGTGAGCGTTATAGGCTCTTGAGAGCCTCTTGTGTACTATACTTATCAGACAAGGTAATAAAACACGTGATTTACTTGATAACCAAGATGACCACCACAACTGCGGCATCAGAGATAGTCACCAAAGGGGTGTTGTCAAATTGATGCTAATGAGATAAATCTCATATTTTTACTATAGGGCTCTGCAGGTCATGAATAAGTACTAATTTTCTGTTGTTACTCCTTCTTTGTTTATACCTCCATGTTTTAGCTAATTAAATTTTTATTGATTGATTAATTGATTTAACTAATTTACTTATCTATCTATTTATTTGTATGATGATATATTTTTTTAAATATGTGTATACCTAGCACGATACATTTTGTTGTATTTAAGAAAATTATAATCTTTCAAAATAAAATATATTTTTATGAGTATTGGAGAGATGATTTCAATAATAAAAATAAGTAAAAAATGAACGTTCAAGATAATAAAAAATTACTCGAAAAGTTAAAATGCTACTCGTATTTAATGCATTAATTATGACAATAATTATAGTATAAAGTTAAAATTCTTCTAGTTTTTAATGCATTATATATAACAATAAGCATAGTACAACAAATCAACCGTGAGGAATAAGCATAATAAAACCATGGGTGCCGAACAACGCAGAGGGATTAGATAAGTCGCAGAACTTGTTCTGCAACGAGTTAAATCGATTGTGTTGTTCGACAGAAGTGACATTTTATTGATATTCATTACGGTCACTTAGTTATGCGCTTAATATTTAATATAGTACTCAAATATTGTTGCAACGTCATGCGGATTATTTTTTTTTTCATGTCAATGCGCTTGCATATATTTATGTTCACGTGACAACGATTTGGACGATCATATTTTGACGCCATTTCTTACTGCGTGACGAAAATTCTTAATTATGTTTAGACATATTGTGTTTACTCCGTTTCTTATTATTATTTTTCTTCTTCTTACTTCCGCTCAATTCTTGTCCGACACGTTTCTCAGAAACTATTGGGCCAAACTTAATGAAACTTCACAGAAATGTTGGCCTACATGAAACCTTTCAAAATTTTCAAAATGGCCGTCGTTGCCATGGCAACGGAAAAAAGTCGGGAAAATTCAAAGTGCTCAGAATTGGATGAAATTTTGTAGGAAGGTTGCCTGAAATGCATAGAATTAATTTTTGGTCTTAGAATTTTCAAAATGGCCACCGTTGCCATGGAAACGGAAAAAAGGCGGGAAAATTTAAAGTGCTCAGAATTGTATGAAATTTAACAGGAAGGTCGCCTAGCAAGCATAGAATTGATTTTTTGTCTGGAAAATTTTAAAATGGCGACCGTTGCCATGGAAACGGACATGTGTAGAAATGATTTTAAGCCTCAATTTTTTTAAGATGACTGCCATTGCCATGGAAAAAGGGCAGGAAAATACAAAGTGCTTCAATTGAATGAAATTTTACATGATAGTTATCTGACGTGTAGAAATTAATGTTTAGTCCTAGAAATCTCATAAATGCTGCTGTGGCCATGAAAACTGTATATACATTAACAGTGTTCGTTTAGGGGACATCTGTAACGCTCTGCGTAACAATAAGCAATATTTGTCATCGGTAATTGTAAAACATTTACTTAACTATGGCACGCCAAAGCCACAAAAAAAAAATAATACAGTATTATCTTAGGTAATGCTATCTTATCTGAATATTTGTGGTTTTGGTGCACATTGTCAGACATATATAACATGTATAAGTTTTGCTTATTACCTTCTGATTAGTACTTTTAAATATTTTATATATAGGTCTCTATAAAATCATGTAGAAATGATGTTTTATCTGAAGATAACATAGCATTATCTGTTAATACAGTTTTATCTGCATTTTTGTAGCTTTGGCGTGCTATTAAATGTATTATCTGTTTTCTGATATCAACCAATCAGACGAAATTTCTGTGGGCAAACATTTTTACCTGATTTATGTAACTGTATTTTTCTGATTTATGTGACTGTTTTATCTGATTATGTTGCATCCAATCAGATGTAGATAGATAAATTTCAATAACTTTTCAAATTCACTCTTTTTTAGATCCAAATTATCTATTGTGGAAAAAATTATGTAATTATGGTCCTATATGATTTTGGAATTATACCAGATTAAAAAAAAATTTCTCGCTGTTTGTTTAGATTCATCCATTTGCCATTTGTAACGAATTTTGTATTTATATGCGTATCATACTGTATTTTCTCTTTGTCTTTCTGAAATTATTTAACAAATAGTATTAACTATATCTTTTTAAAAACAATATATATATATATATATATATTTCTTTTTAATCCGGTTGAATGCAGACTTTCGAATTTCATCAGAATACGGAATTAAAAATTAAATACTATATTTTCAAGGACCGAAAGAAATTACATAGTTATAATTTCGAAAGATTGTGTTATATTTTGCATTCTCTGTCACTAAGATTATTCTTCAACAATAGAAGTAAGGAGTTGATAGTATTTTTTTTAAATGAAAAACATGTCAATTTGCCATCTATCATTAGAAAGTTCATTACAACATGTATAAGTTACCTCATAAGTTAGCTCATTACCTGTTAACAGATAAGTAAGATAGTAATATATTAACTATATAACAATCGTTTAATTCTGTAATTCATAGAGACCTATGTTGAAAAGTTTTCTAAATTAATTATCTGGGGGTAATGATATTCTATCTGCGCCAAAAACACAAAAAATAAGATAATATAGCATCACTTAAGATAATGCTATATTATCTCATCTTTGTGTCTTTGGGGTGCCAAATTTAAGATCAACATTATTAGCTAGGCTATGGAATAGCCTAGCTATATAGATAGTTCTTGGGGGG
>MJUU01056449.1:31993-46080 GCA_002080025.1 Modiolus philippinarum
TGCGCAGAAGACTATTGACCAATAGGAATTTCAGATTCTCGAAAATCAAAATGGCGTCGAGTTTCGTCCTGATAAAACGGGGCGGGGTTTAATTTTCTGTTTCCTTGTGGAAGTTGAAAAGTATTATAAACATTTACTATTGGTGGTACCGGGAACAGGTTTGTAGAGGATGATTGGATTGGTATTGCAATATCGCTTAGCCAGGTTTATAAATATAGATATGATAAAAAGAATAAGAACAGTAATGTATAAATTTAAAACCAGAAGTTAATAAATAAAGATGAGATATAATGCAATAATCAATAATATACAAATACTATAAAAGACTTTTCAATTGTGTTGAACAAAGCGTGATTGTAGTTTGTGGAGATACTTAGGCAATGGAAAACGAAAGGTGGAAAGAGATAGAATTGTTTTGTTTTTTTTGCGGAAGAATAAAGAGCTACCGGTGTTTATTTGTGTGTGTTGTAAAAGGTTTATGTTTCGAAGCCAAGTACACGAGAAAGAATTTAATGCAAAAGATGAGAAGTTGAAAGAAATGTTAAAAGGAGAGAAGCATATTTTGTGTAAAACGTGTAACTTTTATGTGTGTAAGGAGGCTATACCTCCTCAAGCAATGATAAATAATTTAGAAATGGATAAAGCTCCTGATGAAGAATTAAATACTCTAGAACATCATTTAATTTCTCCAGTTTTACCATTTTAAAAAATTGTGATTTTACCTAAGAGTGATCAGCGAGCGTGATCAGCGAGCTGTACATTGTCCAGTTGTGCATGTAGAATCCGACATGACAAAAATAACGAAAATTATTGATTTGAATATACAAATACATCATGAGCCACCACACCCTTGTCAAATAAACACGCAATTTTCTATCCAAGGCTATTCCATAGCCTAGTGTATCGTTTTTATTTCATAAAAACCATTATCCGATTTATATCATCCACTTATGTTTATAAAGTCCCCTCGTGTTTTCTAGTTAATTTAATGACTATTCATTCCCGAGGATACTCACTAACCCATTGGTTAGTACCTCGGTGCTGACCAGAAAACCGATTTATTTTGCAATATCTAAATTTTAAAAACTAAGGAGTATCTCCCTCATGCATAGCTCTCTCATTAGCTGAATTTTTGCTTTTCTACTTGGATTATATTGGTTGTTTGTTCTTTATCAGCTTTTACATGTATTTCGGTTGATGGTTTTCAAATGTATTGATATGATCTGCACTGAAGAGACATAAGTTGTCGAAATGCGCATATGTAGAAACCAAATTAACAGTAATTTCGGTATTTTGTTGTTATTTACAAATGAGTTAGAGCGAATTCTTACTTTTGTGAGATGGACAAGAATGTGTGAATTTCACCTTAAATGCCACATTTTACCATTTTCATTTTCATAACAACTACCAGTTAAAAAATAAAGGAAAAATCATTAAAATATCAATTGTTATTACAGTACCTGGAACTAAGATATAAATGTAGAACTGTAAGACTACTGGGAACAACTTCCGGAATAGTGTATTAAGTAAGTAAATAAATAGGTTCGCGACACATATTGAATTCAATAGATTACAGATAAATGTGATTTTTGTAATTTAAAGTAGTAGACTTTAGTTAAGGAACGTAACTCTTCAAATCAGTGAGGCGCCTTTAAAGCATTGTTGAGAAAAAGAATTAAAATCATTTAAGTTACTTAGAAGATTAGAATATATTTATGAAATTATTTTAAACAAACAAACAAGAGATTTTTAAAGTTATGCCCCTTAACCTAGTTCTCCCTCCTTAAGTGATATGTTTTTATGTTTCTGAAATATAAGTACTACAAATTAACATTTAACTTTTCCGAATTTTTCATACATTCAACATAAACAACGACAGTATGGTAAAAATAAGGGATCCACGGGAAAAAATGTATAATGCATTTAATTAGTGAGTGAGGACAGAAGACCACAGAGGTCCAAAATCAGACAGAAATCCCCAAGATGAGCAGCAAATATCTTATCTTAAAGCTAACACTAAGTATTTTCCTTTTTGCACTAGGTTCTGTACATGGGGATAGTATTATTCGGACCTGGGATCGCATTGGAAGGAAGTGAGTATCTATTTCTATTTAAACTGAATCTGTTTCAGTAGAAATTATCAAGAACAAACATATTTAGGACAAATAAAAATATTATACTTGTTTTGCAATTTTATTCAATATTTTTTTGTGGTTTTCATTGGGAACAAGCTTTTTATCTGCAGGAGTCTAGTGGGTAAGGGTTTAACACACAATTAATTTTCATACTGTTTCTAGAGCTACGGAAATTTCAAATTCAAATGTGTCGATATATTTAAAAATGGTATTCATTTATTCATAACTCATGCAACATCAGATTTGTCAGCTCAATTTAAATTTTATAACAAGAGTTTGTAGAGAAATAAATCCCAATGCCGAAATGAGTAATGAATGAAACGAAGTCGCTGAATTGAAGAACTGTATCCTTCATGATCAGCTGTTACAAAATGCATTTTGAAGGTGATATATTAACAAATGTAGCTTTTACGGCTTTCATATTTAGATAAATAAGTATTGTCTGTTTTCGTTTCCCGATGTCAGCAAAAATAATTTAAAAATCAGCAAGCAAAAAATGGACGTGTGGCGAATAATGACATTTGCATGCCTTTCTTTACTTCGATTTCGTTTAGGCATGCTACAGCGTTAATTCTTCTGTTGACCATGTTTTATACTTTTTGTTTTTATTTACAGCCACTAACATGCCATTTTGGGTATCTGTGGTGATTGTAGCAACAGCGTCAGTAATGTATACTTCAATTGTAAGTTTTAGCCGGAAGTTAAATAATCATAATTAATGCATTAACTTTGCCCCGGAAGTTAAATATTGATAATTTGCAACCCAACTCGTAAGTGCAATATAGCTATGCACCATTGTATTCGACTTTTTAGGGCGGAATCAAAGCTGTAATATGGACTGATGTTTTCCAGTCTCTAATAATGTTCATGGGTTTGTGTGCTGTCATGATCAAGGTAATAATGTGTAAAAATATTCAGCAATACACGTCGTAAATTAAGCAAGTTCACCAAAGGCTAAATGTCTGTCCCATAAATGCTGGTTCAAAAACTGCTGGTTTGAAAAGTTATTATATCAAAATTAAAGGAAGATTGTGTACAGCTCTTCGGTAATTTGTATGAATTTCCTCTGGTTTACAGCGACTGATATAACTGGACGCTATGACGAAATTATCGGGTCACTGTGAAGGCGTCACGTGCGGGTTGCTATGTAACAATGTTGTTATCACTTTCCCATGTGTTTTTAGATCACCTGGCCAAAGGCCATGTGAGCTTTTGCCATCACTCGGCGTCCGTCGTCCGTCCGTTAACTTTAATTCAAAAATCTTCTCCTCTGAAACTACTGGGCAAATACTTACCAAACTTGGCCTGAATCATCATGAGGGTATGCACTTTCAAGTTTGTGATTTTATGTCCGTAGACCAAACAACATAGCCGCTGTTACTAAAAATAGAACATAAGGGGTAAATTGCTGTTTTTGCAAATTACTCAAAAACCGTTACAGATATCAAAAATCTGTCTAGGGGAAAATGATCAGCATTATGAGATCTACCCACTGTGCAATTTTGAAGAAAATCGGAGTTATAGCCTTTTTTCCCTAAAATTTTCTAAATTTTTGCATTTTTTTATTTTTTATGTCTATATGTGTAACAGATAGAGGTCAAGTGTACATTGCAAAAATGTTCAGCATATCAAGATCTACCCAACCTAAATTTTTGAAGAAAATCCATAAACCCTTGTAAGAGTTATTGCCCTTTTTCACAGAATTTTTAAAATTTTCGTATTTTTCGTCTTTAATTTCAAAAACTATTATAGAAGATGAAGGTTAAGTGTAATTGATAAAATGTTTGCCATGTTGTGGCGACTTCAAAACTGGTGTTGAAAATTGTTCATTGACTGCCATTTTCAAAATTGCCGCCAAAAAAGGCGGGAAAATTCAACATTGTCCGATTTCAATGAAATTTGGTTTCCAAATAGATATTGATATTGCGACTTCAAAACCTGTGTTGAAAATTGTTCGTTGAACGCCATTTTAAAATGACAGCCACAAAAGTCGGGAAAATTCAACATTGTCCGATTTCAATGAAGTTTGGTTTCCAAATAGGTTTTGCTGTTGCATATTCATAACTGATGTTAAAAATTGTTCTTTGACTGCCATTTTCAAAATGGCCGCCAAAAAAGGCGGGAAAATTCAACATTGCCCGATTTCAATGAAATTTGGTTTCCAAATAGGTATTGATGTTGCTACTTCAAAACTGATGTTAAGAATTGTTCGTTGACCCGCCATTTTCAAAATGACCGCCAAAAAAAAAGTGTGAAAATTCAACATTGTCTCATTTCAATGAAATTTGGTTTCTTAATAGGTATTGATGTCGCAACTTTAAAACCGATGTCAAAAATTATTTGTTGACTGCCATTTTCAAAATGGCCGCCAAAACAGGC
The DNA here is from genome assembly GCA_002080025.1 of Modiolus philippinarum. Taxonomy (NCBI): domain Eukaryota; kingdom Metazoa; phylum Mollusca; class Bivalvia; order Mytilida; family Modiolidae; genus Modiolus; species Modiolus philippinarum. The sequence goes on from MJUU01056449.1 coordinate 36,508, forward strand.
GGGAAATTTCAACATTGTCCTATTTCAATGAACTTTTTTTTTGTACAAAAAGATATTGATGTTGCGACTTCAAAACCGATGTTGAAAATTATTGGATGACCGCCATTTACATAATGACGTCTCGATTTCAAAACTGGTGTCAAAAATGGTCCTTAGCAAGAATATTTTTTGTCGAAAAAAGCCCAACAAAGAAATGTAGTAAAACATGATCAGACTTTAAATACTGTTCAAGATATGGGTGGTGTTCGAGGTCTGAAGATCAACTGTGTAACTTACAATGTTACCATGATTGTGGCAACTGAGAGCCAGGTGAGCGTTACAGGCTCCTGAGAGCCTCTAGTTTTTATTCAAATAAACCATAAGTTTGTATACGATCTTCAAATGTTCTTGATTATCAGTTTAAGATTCATAAGACGGTTTAGCAACAGTTTGCTTTCATATGAATCTTGGCAATATCTGGTCATATGTGTATATACAACACAAAACGTAAAATAAAAAGATATGCAATGAAATAAAAGGGACAACAGGAAAAATCTACAATTACTGAAATTTATAATATAAAAGCAACACTTATATACAAATAGTCCATGGGCTTGAATAACCCCCGTGCACCCCCCTTCCCAACCCCACCCATTTTTTTAAGTCTGCATACATCCCCTCTTCAAGATAAAACATGTTAACACGAGCATAACCTGCACGCACTGTAGGAACAGGGCCCATTCTTAGACCCACCTACTGAAATTTTGGAAAATTTCGTTTTTCTTTCAAGTTTTTCTTTCAGTTGCTTCAAAATGTTTACCAAATGCTTCCCAGTTATAAAAAAGATGTATCAAATGATTGCTGATTGTATGAGATTTACAAAGAACCCAAATTTTTACAATTCCATGCCCTATACGTTCCATAGCGCCATTAAACGTACCCCTACCCATATGAAATATTGAGGAAAATTTAGATATTTTCATTGAAATTGCGTAAGTTCGATGGTTTTGAAAAGTGTTTGTAGTTTTTTCTTGAATGTAAAACATGTTAACATAATGTTAACATATTTTTAATGACCAAAGTTTTATTTTCACTTAGACCAAATAAATAGATCTTTGAATATTTCCGATTTTGATTAAGTTTTGTCATTCTTTTGCCCAATATTACTTTTTAGTAAACAAATATCATTTAAAGTAGGTATGAAATGAAAGCTTATGATATTTGCTTAACAACTATTACAAATAATGGCCATTCTTATGTGATATAAACATCATACACAAATAAAATTATCCCAACCCCAACAAATTTACTGTAAAATTGTCAATTTTTTTGTTTATGAAAAAGAAGAAGTGTTTGATGTGACTTAAAATACCGAAAATCTTACCCCTACCCCAACAAATTTTCCTTAAAATTGTCAATTTTTTGTCTATGTCGATACACATTAACTCAAACACGCTAAATGTGTGTTGTATATGACAATGCTTCATAAATTATAGCATGATTTCGTATTTTAACAACCATTAGTTGACTTAAACTCAATATTTTGCCTGAAATTGATGAAAAATGTGAAATTTCAATATTTCAGATTTGCCCAAATTTCACTGTTAAATCGTTATATATGCCAAATCTGGAGGATATATCTGCAGATATGCCAATTAATTGTTCTAAGCGATACATAAGATGTCTGAAAACATTGTTAAGAAAAACAAGAAGTGTTTTATGTGACTCAAAATACCAAAAATCTTACCCCTACCCCAACAAATTTTCCTTAAAATTGTCAATTTTTTGTCTATGTTCACAATAAATAAACTCAAACACGCAAAATGTGTGTTGTATATGACAATGTCCCATAAATTATACCATGATTTCGTATTTAAACAGCCATTTGTTGCCTTAAACTCAATATTTTGCCTGAAATTGATGAAAAATGTGAATTTCCAACATTTCAGATTTTGCCAAAGTTCACTGTTAAAACGTTATATATGGCAAATCTGGATGATATATCTGCAGATATGCCAATTAATTAATCTAAGCAATACATGAGTTGTCTTAAAACAGTGTTTAGAGTACTGTAAACCGGGAAATTTTCGCGCCGTCTTTATTTCGCGGTAAATTGACAGGATTTTAGTTCGCGCTGTTTTGAATTCGCGCTGCCAAATTGTTGACCATTATCTTCAATAAAAGACAAGTATATTCGCGAAGTTTTATTTTCGCGCTTCCATTGCAAACGCGAAAATCGCGAAAAGAAAACTGCCGCGAAAAATTCCCGGTTTACAGTATCAAGGGGTGTTTAATGTGACTCTGAATATAGTGAATCTTACCCCTACCCAACAAATTTTCCCTAAAATTGTCAATTTTTTGTTCATGTTCGCATAAAAATAACCAGAACATGCAAAATGTGTGTTATATATGACAGTGTTGCATGAATTACATCATGATCTGGTATTTTAACAGCCATTTGTTGACTTAAACTAAATATTTGGCCCAAACTGATAGAAAAATTGGAATTTTCAACATTTCAGTTTTCTCCAAAGTGCATTGTTAAATCGTTATATATGTCAAATCTGGAGGATTCATCTGCAAATATGCCATTTAATTGTTCTAAGCGATACAATAGTTGTCTTAAAACACTGTTTAACGTGACTCTAAATACGGAAAAAATTACCCCTACCCCAACAAATTTTCCCTATAATAGTCATTTTTTTACTATATTCACATCAAAATAACCAAAATTCACAAAATCTGCATTGCATATAACAAATGTTGCATAACTTTTATCAAGTTTTGTCATTTTAAGTCCCACTTGTCAGCTTAAACTCAAAATTTTGTACAGAATTGATGAAAAATGAGAATTTTCAGCATTTCAGATTTGTCCTAAACTTACTTTTAAATAGTTATATGTTTCACATCTGGAGGATTTATATGCAGATATGCCAATTCATTATTCTAATCGATATATAAGTTCTGTTAAACAATGTTTAGAAGAACAAGGAGCGTTCAATGGGACTCTAAATACCGAAAATTTTACCCTACCCCAAGAAAATGGTGCTTAAAAATCCTCAAAATATGTATGTCTGTACATTTATATCAACAAAACATACAGATATTTTACTTTCTTTTAAAAATTTGCATTTTATATATCGCAATATGCAATTTTAACGACAAATATGGGTAAAATTGTATATTTTGGGCGATTTTCGTGAACAATTGGATTTTTCAGCATTTCGGAATTTTACAAAATTCAAAGTTGAATTGTTGTATAACTGCCAATAAACCAGACACATGATCTCATTTGTGATATATTGGAGTCTCTGTGTATTTTGGTGTTTGAAATGATATGTTATTGGACCTTAATACAATGTTTAAGCTTTTCAAGCTGAATAAAATGAAATAAATTGTGTTGAATAATTGTGGTAAGGGGTTATATATTTGTAATTTATGAGACTGTAGTTATTCTAAAATGTTTAAAAACATATTGTCTTATGACTTAGATACATTGAATAACTAAATACCGAAGTTACTGAAAGGATATCTAATCAACATTTTTAAGTTACATATCAATTTCATGAAGTATTTGCATCTCAAAGTCAAAACAGCGGAAATTCTGAAAAACGGAAAATTCCCATTGTGCATACAATTTCGAGCAAAAGAGTCAAAAAGGGACCTCTCAAAAAGTTTAAATCTACTTAAATGATCTTCTACATGTCAGATTTAGTGACATAAACACTTGAATTCCAATATCACATTATTCTTTAAACATTTAGAGCCTGAATATTTCATATTTTCTCTTAATTTTTAGGGGAAGGGGTGCTAATTTTGACATTTCTGAACCTACAATACGTCTGACACTAAAATGTTTGCAAACGATTTGTTGCTTACATATCATAAATCATGATTACAACGGCAATTATTAAATATATATTCAGATTTTTACGACCATAAAGTCAGAAAGTTGAAATTGTGAAGAAATCGAAAATTCTGAAAATTCCCATTTTTCAAATATCTTTATCGAAAATCAAAAATTTATGGACTTTAATGGTTTTATTTTCCAACATTGTATCACACCTGATAAGTTAGGCATAAGAACTAGATCAAATGATGAGGGTTGTTTATCTGAAAGGAAGAACTGACAGCCTAAAATTGTCATTTTTCCTATTTTTTGCAGGGGGGTTTTACATTTTTGTATCCCCAGGTCATAAAAATGGCGTAAAGTGCCAAAACTTGAGTTAATTGTAAAGGATATAAAATTAGCTTTAATTTGGTACCAAATTTCAGTACATATTACTTATCATTAAATAATTATGGAGCTTAAAAGATGAAACTTAGGTTAAAACGAAAACACAAGAGTTTTTCGTGGTGTACTATAAATGGTGAATAAAAGGATATGGAGTAAATGAACATGAGACAAAGTCTCTACAAATACATGGTAAAAAACAAGCAAAGGAACAACGCTTTTATTGTTGTTCTTCATCTTGAAGTCACCATGAGGCCTTCACCAATGAGCTTTGCTCATACCTATATAAGCGGCCCTATACTGTACATGCGTGCAGGTTATGTTCGTGTTAACATGTTTTATTTTGAAGAGGGGATATAGGAAGACTAAAAAATATCTGTCTAGATGGAAAGGGGGGGTGCACGGAAAGTGATTTCAGCCCATGGCCTAAAATAAGTAAATGACAAAAACTCGTAAGAACATTATGTTGGAACCTTTAAGTAAATAGATTGTCGAGTTTTGATGTCTTCCCCATAGACGCATGGCAACGAAATGACAAAAGAAAGTATAGCACCAAATGCATTCTCATCGAGTTTGGTTTTGAGCAATTTCAACCATTTTTTATACTTCTTCTCCAGATTGCATGTTCCTCAAAGCAAACCGAAATTAGTGAAATAACTGTTGTTCCATTATTCCATAGATAAGGAAATCCAAGATACACATATTATCCTGTTTCAAGCTAAAACAATTTTCATATAGTAAGTTTGAATTTTTAATGCACAAACTTATTTCAGATTGTCCTCATTCAAAAAAAGCCTAAATATTACCCCTTTGTTTGGTACGGCATTCCATCGCATCCGATTTTTTTAACACTAAGCACTACTTTAAAGGTAAATTTTATAGGTCAATAGTATTATATGCTCAGTTGCAACATTACTTTGAATAAAGAGTGTTGATTTGAACGTTAAATTGATCAAACTCAAAGGGAGTTTCTGTAATCTTTAAAGAAATCTTTTGTTTTAGTTTTAAACCCACAACAAAAAGAAGGAAAATCGTCGAAGTTAACAAGTTTTGGCAAGGACCGTTTGACATTGTCAACAAACTGTCCCACCTTAATAATACTCCTCATTTTGAACAAGATGGGCTGTCAGAAAGGACAGTTATCTGCCACTGTGTTTGCCATTTTTTTGCGATTCATTTTTTGGATTAAATATACTCTACGGATGTGCTCTCAGCTGTACGGTTGTTGTTTAGAATTCAATATTTGAGATTTTCAGAAAATTTTTCAAAATCAAAATCAATTTGTTTTCAATCCAATTATTGAAGGTGAATGATTTTTTTTTTTAAATTATTTTTCTAAAAGTATGTCGCTTTGGTGAAAAAATATACTTTCATTAAGATTTTCAGAAAATTTCCAAAAACCGGAAGATTTTTTTTTTAAATCAAATATATGTATGAATTATTATGGTTGCTAGGTAGAATTGCAAAAGACATCCCGCTTTAAGAGTTTCAGGAGATTTGCTAAAGCTGAAATAACACATGTTTGCGATCCAGTTATATTAAATGATTTTATTTCACTTAATGATATCTACACGGTATCCCCGTTTTGGGAGTTTCTGGAAATTAACCCAAAAATTAATTAAAATTTTTGCAATCCATTTATCAAAAATAACTCTTTAACTAAAACATATTCAAAAGGTTATCCCTTTATTGCTTATCATTGCAAATAGTTGCTAGGAACGATTATCAAATATAACTGATCTTTGAACGTTTGAAAATTGGAAATCTTTAACATATTTGTTTTATTCTTAGTGGTCAAAATTATGATATCAATTATGTCTGGTGCCATGACATTGACAAAAATGAATGATTGTCTTTGACGCTTTCAGTAAATGTTCCAAAGTTGGAACTTAAACGAAATTCTAAAACACATCAACAGACTATCTGCAACACTTCAACAAGATAATTAAACTCTAAATCTTAAAACATGTAAAATGTGTATGGAGTTTGAGTCACAGGAAGATGTAAAATGTGAACCCTTTGCACCTGCTGTTTTTCTTCTGGACTAATATCAAAATTGCAAAGACTTTTTTGTTCTTGTACAGACTTTTTGCATCAATTCTATAACAAAATTAAATTCCTGAATAAAAATGTAGAAGGAGTAAAAGTCCCAAGGAAATCGCGACGGACGAACAGACGGATAGAAGAACTGACGGACAGACAGAGGCAACGAAATTAGGGACTTCCAAGCGAAAGTGTGCTTATAAACATATCCAATTCAAGAAAACTTAAGACAAACTAGTTTCCACCTTACACAGTGAATATAATCGAATATTTTTTTTTCATTAGTAGTATCGTCTTTACACAAGTTAATTACCGATTTTCGTTTTGTAGTTCGTGACTTTGAAAGCTCATTTAATGCAGTTGGGGCAAAATCTAATTAACCAAAAAGATTTGTCAAGAGACGAAGTCCATCAGACAAAAAGACAAATCAGGTGGAAACCAGCAAAAAAAATGTCGACTACAATGGTCCTGACTTGTTACAGGCATTTCAAAAGAAATGGGGGATAAACGGGTTTTATGGCGCGCAAAACCCCCACTCAATGAATGCTGCATCTGATGGTAATTTAAACCAAATGTGTAATATGATATGCAATAATTAAAAGGTAAATTAGGTTGGAGCGTAAAAATTGTAGTGTCATATTTATATATTTATAGTCTATAGGGTCTGTAAGTCTCGTCATGTGACACCGAGAATTCACGATAAAATTGCAATTTGAAAACGTTTCCCGCCAAAATATGACGTTGCAGGATTATGACGTTCAAATTTTTTGCTTGAAACATCATATGTTTTTGTTTAAAATGCAACTTCCGGGTACAAGTTTTGGTCCCGGAAGTTCCAAAATAAGACGAGACTTACAGACCCTATAGATGAGACTAAAGTACGAAAACAGAGCAAAATTATATGTACTACACCTACCAAGTCCGATATACTCTGTCGTCTATGATGATTGCAAATCAACAACAAACAACAACCAAGATAGATACTTCGCGAACATATCTTGTTTTATTTAACATGTATTAGACCATTTGGTATTTGTTGGCTTGTGGGGACTTGGAAGGAATTTAAAAAAATCATGGATCAAAAATTTATAAGGGCAGGAGAAGGCTTAAAAGAGGAAGACATGTATGTAGAATTCTCCAATTCTTAGCGTGATAATCCGATTGGTTAACAATACGTATTATTTTTCACACGCTGGTTTAATTTGTGCGTGATGTTTCCTGCAACGTTTCATTTCATTTATAAAGCCTGTTGTGACGTCATATTTACTAGGCTTTAAAATAGCGCGAATAATGTTGACAACCGTGCTGAACCATTGAATCTGTACCTGAAACGCAGTGAAAGTCTTTGGAGAAACAACACATCATTCCGTTTGTTCGTGGATTACGATATTTCTCCATTTTTGATAGTTAAATTTCTGATTTTAACATTCTCGCTAAGGCTCGCATATTGAAAATCACAAATTTAACTATCTCGAACTGGAGAAATGTCGTAATCCACTTGATCCGGAAGGATATACTATATGTATATCTCTGGCATGGACGGAAAAGGGACAGGATTGCTTCCAGTGAAGTATAGAAATAGTCAAGATCAAAGATTGCATGACAAAATATCCAGTATCATATGATCCTGCCAAGCCCCCATAAACATCAGATGTTTTCTTCATTACATTAAATTAGATAAAACTTCTTTTTGCAATTAAAGGCGTCGTTGTAACAACACCGGTCAACAGTCTCTGGCATTGATAAATGTATTTATGTTCTGGGGCATCATAAACTTTATATTTATATACGTTGCAGAAAATATAAAAAATACGAGCACCCCTTGACCCATCTTTCTAAATTATGTATTGTTTGTTTTTTTTTTCCTTTCAAGATTGTGGTAATGGAGTTAGTGGTCTCCCTGCATTGAGTTTTATTCGTATTTTTATTATACTATAGGGAAATAGGACAGATAAAGGGGAGGTTTGGTACCCTTAAACCGGTTCAACCCTACCGCTGGCTTTTGCTAGTGCGGGTACTAAGTCCGGCAGTCCCGAGTTCCTATCGTTGTCTACGTTTGTCTTTTGTCTTATTCGTGCTCTTCATTTGTAATTCCATAGCAGATTTTGGCATGTTATTATAATTTTCAGCCATTGTAGGCGTTTCTTGTTATCCATTTTACATACATTTACAAACGCATCATTTTACATGCAATACCTTTTACAGTAAAATAGTGTCACTACATACAATATTTTGTAAATTTTCTCTTTTTATTTAATTTCTTGGGTTTATACTAGATTCACAACATTTCTTCATATGTCAGACTTTAGAATATTATATTGTCATATGTTTGCATGGAACAATGTTATCGGGAGGATTAAGTGAAGTTTTCAAGATCAATGCCAAAAATGACAGATTAAATTTGTGGAAGTAATATAGTTTAAAAGACTTATGGCTGTAATAAAATGACTATGAGATAAAATTCGGAGTTTCTAAAATGAGATTCATAAAGGAAATAATATACTAAATGTTATGACAGAATGTGACTTCTTCTAGTCGGTATACCTAGGTTAAGGGGCATAACTCTTAAAAATCACTTGTATGTTTGCTTAAATAATTTTCATAAATATATTCTAAGCTTTTACATGTAAGTAGCATATTAATTGTTTTTCACATCAATGCTTACAAAGCCTCCGTGAAACTGATTCAAACGCCTTACTTATAAAAAGAGTTATCTCCTTTGACCTAAGTCCACTACTCAAAACATTTAATTGTTTTGTCTTTCCCATAATGTTCAGAAGAAAAAACCACATAATACAATGAAGATATACTACTACATATGATAATATTAACAAGAGCTGTCGCCGAATGGCAGCCAAAGCTACCCCCGCTCATTGAACCCTGAATCGATATGGTAAGTGCAAAATTAATTTGGTGTGGACACAATACAGGCGCGGACACAGTACAAATGTGGACACAATGATATAATCTTCAAGAAAAAACTTTTCACAAGGGTTCCAATGAAAACACTCTGTCTAAATCAGACAAATATAAAATTCACCCTTTTCAGCCTATTTGACATTTTACACATCTACATATAGTGTTCATCCTTTGTCTAAAGTTTCATCAAAATCCTTCAAGTGAATTAAGAGGAGTTGTGCGTAAGAGGTAATCCATACATAGGGAATCAAGGAAAACTCAAAGTTAAATTATCTCCCCTTCCTGGTTTCTGACAATAATTAAATTCCTTCATGCACATCTCCATATAGTGTTCTTACTTTGTGTAAAGTTTCATTAAATTCTTTCAAGTGGTTTAAGAGGAGTTGCGCTTACGAGGT
>MJUU01056449.1:46593-59199 GCA_002080025.1 Modiolus philippinarum
CTTCATGCACATCTCCATATAGTGTCCTTCCTTTGTGTAAAGTTTCATCAAAATCCTTCAAGTGGTTTAAGAGGAGTTGCGCTTACGAGAAGTGTGGACAGACGGACAGACGGACAGACGGACGGACAGACAGACAGGGTGATTCCTATATACCCCCCCAAACTTTGTTTGCGGGGGGTATAATAATAATTTCCGATATAAAAACCATTTGTCAGGACAGTATCCGTGTTTTATGTATTTCATTGTAAAGGTACTCGTCTTGATGAGATGGACTTTTTTCTAGTTTGATTTTTACTGTGAGTCTTTTTATATATTTTTTTTTAGCTTTTCACCACACATAAAGGGGAGGGTTTGGATCCAAGAAAACGAGTTTAACCCCGCCCCAATTTTTGCGCCTGTCACAATTCAGGAATATGTTTGTCATTGGCTTGTCCTTGTCTTTTTATAAAATTTAAGATTCTTGGTATTCGGGTTGTTTGATGTGGTTTGTTTCCATTTGATTTATTCACTTTTTTACCCTTTTGGGCCATTTAGGGCTTGCTATATGGTGTGAGGTTCCTCACTGTGTTGAAGACCGTACGGTTACCCCTAGATGCTTTGTTTTGGGTCGATTTAACCTGGAGATTTGATGTTGTCTCCTTGACATTTACCCCATTTCCTTTCTTTTTCATATTTCAAGCAATTTTCAGTGATGGTTTTTTTTTATTTCACGTTCCGGTTGAACAGAAAGTTATGTTTCTTAATTCAGTTGTGCTATAAATATGCAACCACATAGTCATGTGACAGCCATGCTTAGTCATAAGATATTGAAAGTCACATACCGTTGGGCAAGATATAAAAATAACCGTGATCATGGTGATTGTGCTATGAAATATGAATAACCAACCCATTACAAAATAATTCATTTCACAATAAACATAAAACATTTTACATACGATTGCTTAGCAACAATTAATTTAATAACTTATACTACCTTGATGTTTTGATCCAATTGTATTATATTGACTGACTGGATTGAAATGTATGCAATGTATAAGGTTTTCACATTAGATAATTTCCATGTCTGGAATATTTATTTACCATATAATTTCAAATAAAGTTAATTAGTAAGTCTCATAAATTTTACAGCCTAAAAAAATTTCTGTTTCAACTTCGACATTGTAACTTTTTTGACACCCCCTTTTTTGTTACGGCCAATTTTTAAATTATACGAAATTTTAGTAAGAGTTGTCTATTTTCCATATTTATCTTGAGAAGGTAATTTTCAAAACCAATTTTGATTTTCAGTTTACTATATAAGAATTTAGACTCGTTAGTAAATGACTAAATACCGAAGTTACTGTGAAATTTAAATTAAATGACAGTAAATAAATTTTTCAGTAAATAATTTAGTATAAGCATTTGTTTTACTTAATTTAATTCCTTTCTAATTGGAGTTATATTTCACATTTTAATGACCCTGAAAGATTCATTAACCAGTAGATTTATAATATCAGAATTTATTCGAGTAAAATACATCAAAGTCTCTGAAGAAGATAAAGGGAAATATTCAAATTCTGAATAAGCAGGCAGTTCTCCTAAGTCCTAAATTGTTTTACGATATTTGGTGTGACTTTTTCAAAAAAGTTTTAAAATCAAAGGAAAAAGATTCAAATATTCTGTTTTTATTCTTTGACTCTTTGCATAATGGTAAATATGCATCCATAAAACATATTTTTGATTTAAAACAGAGAATAAGTCTTATAAAAGTTCAAAATAATTTGTATGACATATACATTTTTTGATAACTATTTCGTACGGAAAAAAATTTAGTCCTTTTCCCGATTATTAAGTTTTGAATATCGTATGTAATTTTAATCCCAGTTTGCCTATTCATTCTTTTTTTGCTCATAAGCAACCACAGAGTTATCATAAAGCTCTCAATAGTACTTGGATTTATATAGCTAGCAATCAACAGCAATCAATTAGAATTTCATAGCAATACATAGCTATCGATAATATTTTAAACTATACGAGAAAACACAGCTGCAATGAAATATAATTAAAATCATCTACCAATACAACAATCAATAGCAATAAAAGCCATTCATTGCTTTTCTTTTTTGTATTTGGTTAAGTTTTGATCTGGATCCTACTGTCAGACATACAGTTTGGGGTTTAGTGTTTGGAATTGGACTTAGATCGATTCATCTTGCATTCAACCAATCAACAATACAGAGAGTGAGTTCAATGGAAACACGAATACAGGCTAGAAGGTTAGTAAAATTGTAATATTGCACATTTCAAATATAATGATTCACTGAAAAAATTCACAGACGCCTCATATTAAAAGAATTTGAAATAGGAAACTGAATATTATATTCAAAAATTTACATAAATTACGTAAATGTAAGTTAAAAAAAATCATTGAATACTAAAATTGATTTTAAAGATTTTCGCACAAGTTTGCAATGTCATTTCCAGTTCATTGTCAACACATTTTATTAAGATGTATTCATTTTTTACAGGGTAATATTTTTATCTGCCATAGGGTTTTGTTTTTCTTATACATTTATGGCGCTATCGGGTGTTGTAGTTTATGCCTATTACAGTGTGATAAGATGTGATCCAGCTACGGAACCCTAATCAGGTAATATATAATCTCTAACCAAAGGTAAAAATTGAGGAAAATGTTAACATTTTATCTTTTTATTGATTTATTTTTTTTTTTTTAGTTTGGTTTTGTTTTGTTTTTGTTTTTGTTTTTGTTTTGCTTTATATTCTCTTTATTACCATGGCGTATGTATTTCACAGTTTTTTTAAATGTAACACTTTTTTTTTGGTAAGTCATTTTTACAACATACATGTATTTTTCTTTTTTTTTCATTTCACTCGTGCAAGTCATAATACAGTGCCTGTTTCAATGTTAAATGTCAGTGTCCGATAGAAGGAGTATAATACAGCAACTGTTTCACTTGACAGAATCAGACTTGCTCATGCAATTTAAACAAAAATGAAGCCAAATTTCAAGTACATAACTCAACTTGAATAAAAGGTATAAGTAATTTTTGTTAACTTGAAAATTGTTTCAGAGGAAATTATTTTATTTGAAAAGTCAGTTGTGTTTATATACTACTCAATAAAGAAACGATACACAGATCTTATCAAAAATAATAATTTACTTTCTGACTTAAAACAAGAACCCCTAGAAACAGTGTATACCGTCGCACTTAAGAAGTAACACAATGTCCTAGAATATCATTTACGATTCTTGAACATATGGCCAAGGCCAGGGTCATTATCCGTATTTTTGTTAGTATACTAAATAGTAAGTATGTCGACATCTTGCATGTACTAAATTATCACTATTTTAAACGACTGACTGAGAAATCAGCTTCTGAGTGTATTCCTCGGATCCTTTTTTTCTGAATTCAAATAACTATTGCACAAGTGTAAAACTCATTTCCGCGGTTTTGTTGTTGCGACGTCTTGCTGCTACTTGGTTTTGTTTCATTTTGTTGAGCATGTTGCCTTTTTTAGTGATAAGTGTATTGTTCTTTCAACTTAGCAATGATTTGTAACGGCAATATTTCTCATCGACGCTCAAGCTGTGCCAAGTGCTTATTCACGTTGTTTTTTTAATCAGGTTGGGCATTGGAAGGAGGGTTGTTTTCCATTTTTTTAGATAGCTTATTGTGTGTTATAATCTTTAACATCAAATAGTTATTTATCAATTAACGGCAGGTCGATAATCGGGCGAAAAATTAATATTCCTGATTTTCATCGTATCCGTTGCGGATCGATAAAAATAAAATCAACAAATTCTTTTTGGGCTGAATACATAAAGACACTAAAATAGGTGATCTGAACTTCTAATAATAAAATATTTACGAATTTGAATTGTGTATCGGTTCTTTTGTTGACTAGTAAATATTTTCATTTGAATATTTCGTTCAGATTAAGATATCTCAGATTTAAAGATAAATGAAAGCAAAAAAAAGAAAAAAAAAGATATCAAAGCATCGGCAAAAGATCCAGAAAAAGGTTGTCAAAAAGGTTCAGAATCAAGTATCGAAGATTTATTGAAAATTTTGCCCATAGTTTTGCATAGTGTCAGTCTGTTGACTTATGCCCAAGGCATATTTTATTTTCAGCAATGTTAAGCAAATGACTTTTCAGAGGCGCATATGTAACATTCAACGCCAGTCTCAGCCTTGATTGACTAAAATGAAGCCTAGAATACTTATATTCGAGGTCAATAATCCATTTGACAGATACAACTATAGGAAATTAGATGGACATTTCCCTAGTTCCTGTACTGTTTTCATATTTCCTGAACAGTGGGAGAAATACATTTCTCTAATTTCTGTCCTGTTTTCACGTTTCTTGGACAGTTGGAGAAAATATAGAAACCACACCCGCATCGAGTGAGAAACGACATTTTTACACTAGAGATAGTTACATTTTCAATTATTTAAACGCGAGGCTTGCCGACCGTTTAAAATATTTGAAAATTAATCTATCGAAAGTGTAGAAATGTCGTTTCTCACGACATACAGTTTTTCTTACTATTGACTCTATTAGTGCCCTGTGGTTGTTTAAACATTGTGTTTGTCTTCTATTGGTCTTCTTGTCGGGCAAAGGATGACAGCAATTGTAAGAATACTTTGCCAGTTGATTTTATGTTTGTTGACGATCCCGCATTCATGACATGATAAACATGGATGTAGCGTTGCTCGACATCCAGCAATGAATTCCGCTCAAACCGGTGCTAGGGGCCGTCTTGAACTTACTATGAGGTATGAGCATAGCTCATTGTTGAAGGCCTCATGGTGACTTGGAGATGAAGAACAACAATGAAAGCGTTGTTATATTCCTTGATTTTCATACGTATTTGTAGAGATTTAGTCTCATTTGCTTTTATTCTTTATCCCTTCATTACTTATTTTAGACTGGAGTTTGTCTCTCCTGCAGTGTGGAGTCCGTAAAAAGATTCCCCGTTCGAGAGGTGTATGCTCTTTATGCATTTCAGTTATGGTGTACTTGTTCCTGAGAGAATTTCTCATAGGGATGCACTATAATAATTTCATATTTTAACATTTTATTTTTTGTGTGTTTCAAAATTATTATTCTGACCACCTGATTATTGTGCCCACATCTCATAATTTTATTATGCCAAGTTTTCTTACTATTGACTCAATGAGTGCCCTGTGGTTGTTTAAACGTTGTGTTTGTCTTCTATTGGTCTTTTTGTCGGGCAAAGGATGACAGCAATTGTAAGAATACTTTGCCAGTTGATTTTATGTTTGTTGACGATCTCGCATCCATGGCATGATATACATGGATGTAGCGTTGCTCGACATCCAGCAGTGAATTCCGCTCAAACCGGTGCTAGAGGCCGTCTTGAACTTACTATGAGGTATGAGCATAGCTCATTGTTGAAGGCCTCATGGTGACTTCAAGATGAAGAACAACAATAAAGCGTTGTTCCATTGCTTGTTTTTCCCACGTATTTGTGGAGATTTTGTCTCATTCGCTTTACTCCATATCTCTTCATTGCTTATACGTTGTGGATTTTATTTATATAATGATTTCAAGGAGATTTTGAACAAAATCATGATCCCCTTTTCTGATCATCCGAAATAAATGTGTTCTTTGAGCGTGACGTCGTCAGGCATGGTCGCCTTTTTTCATGACGTCAAAATGGTGAAGTCAGAAAACATCAAACATCTTTGACGGCATAATTGAATTTCATCCAATCACTTGCCTCTCTAGAGAGGAGAACATTATTTCTCCATCTGTCCAAGAAAGGTGAAAATAGGACAGATATTAGATTCAATATTTCTCCTCTTTAGAGAGAATGTTCTTCTCGGCAATTGATTGGATGAAATTCAAGTATTACGTCAAATATGCGTGTCGTTTTTAAAATTTACCTTTTTGGCGTCTTGAAACAAGACTTCCATGCCTGATGACGTCATGCTCAAAGAACATATTTATTTGATTTCACCAGAAAAAGAGGGTTATGTTTATGTCGAAAATCTCCTTGAAATCAATAGAGAAATTAAATCCACAACCGTATCTCGTGAGAAACGACCTTTCTTTACTCTCGATTTTTCAATTTTTAAATATTTAAAACTCTAGCCAAGCCTCGCGTTAAAATATTTGAATATTTAACTATCTCTAGTGTAGACATGTCGTTTCTCACTAGATGTGGGTGAGGATTCTATATTTTTCCACGAACTCTTAAGGGAGTGAGACCAGTGTATAGAAATTGTAAATGCCTTTTCTTTTTATCTTTTGAGTTACAAGTGATATGTCTTAACTTTAGTGGTAGTCAGAAATAAGTTAAGGTACTTGGGGAAGACATAAAAACTTTTTTTTTTAATTTGTACAATGAATATGCTATAGAAATATGAAAAAAAAATTGGGGGTCACGGATATTTAAAAAAAATACAGAGTTCTAAAGATTGGTCAAGTTTGGTTTAGTTTTTGCACTATATTTTCAATAGAATGATATGAAAATAAGCCCTATACCATAATTCAAGGGCATATTTTTTCGATAAGCAGATATACAATTTTTTCCAAACTTTATATATTTATTGATATGATAGAGAGCTTCATTTTTAAAACAAAAAAAGATATGTCACGGACCTTTTGAAAGAGTTATTTCATTAAACACGAAGAATTTGTTAGTTTTTCAAGAAAAGGGAGATTACTTAACTAAAGTAATTTGGCACCCCAAAATAAAAAAACAAAATATTTTTGGAAAAAAATTATAATGAATGTGTTTGTTAAAATGTAAATAACAAATTCAAAAAAGAATTGGGACTAAATACCTTATTTTTTAATAAACTTTAAAATTTTGACCTATTCCATTGCATTTCGGTAAAGAATTATCTCCCTTTGATAAAAATTTTTAAAGTTTTGGCAAATATGTAATATTATTCGAACGAAAAGTATACTTATTGTTAATTTTTATTTATAATTATTATATTCAAGACATACAAAGCCATTTAGACAACATTCTCATTGAATTATTGAATTTTGCTTAGATGCGCAAAAAGAGATGCTCAGTTTTAGACACCCAAACTACCTTAAGTCTGATGATTTAGATGAAAAGACGCAATCAATGCTAAACCAGGTAAAATATAAACATGTCAACCTCAAAGCGCGAGACTAATGCAGTATACTGGTCCATTAATATGTTCAACTCACGATGGCAACCATAGAATGTACGGAGTATTAAATTCTTGTCTTCCTCGTTTCTTTGGAGAGGAAGGTTTGCTGAGCAATCAAAGATTAATCAATCAAACATATCTCGCATATCTAAACACTTTTATGATAAAGAAGCACGTGTTGCAAATTTGTAACCCATGTCTCTTGAATATAATCAATTGTAGATATTACCCTACATGGTACTAGAGATATTCAGAAATCTCCCAGGGATGGCAGGTCTGTTTATGGCTGCTCTATTTAGTGGATCCCTTAGGTACTTATTTCTTTTTCTTCTCATTCATAGTCATACTTATGGCAATAAAACATGTGAGAAAACTCTGTTGTGCTTCATGTCATCAGCGGAAAATTTGTTGGCTTCAAACTGGTAATACTGGTGACGAGATAGAGGAGAGTGGTTTATTTGCAACATGCAAACAGTTGTTATTATTCTATAAAATAGCCCTCACAATAAGTTAAGTACAAGAATGGGTAGTATACCTACATTTGAGTGTCATAATTCTTTTAACAGATCGACTAACTGACATGTCCATATGAACGCAGGACACAAAAATCTTTATATATATAAATGGGTCATTTTCAAAGAAAGTGCAGATTTGACATGACGATATGGTATAAAATCAATTTGATGAACGCCTCAGATATATCAAACGAACCTGTAACATAACTTGTCTTGAACTAAAATACTAAATATGCAGTCTTAAAGGCAAATATGCATACTAAAATATGCAGTCTTAAAGGCAAATAAAAAAATCATTATTAATAATTTTTTGTCGGAAAGGGGGGATTTTTGTCTATCCTGTTACCATATTCTCGATTCATTTTCAAGTACAAACATTTCAATCTTTTAAAAACAAACCTTAGATATGAAAAAAATACTTTTACATCACGTCAAGAAATAACAGTATTGTATTCCTTTCATAATATTATCAAAAGATTTAGGTCAATGAATGCTCTGTCCAACAAAAAAACATAAAAAACAAGATTTGCAATTTCTGTAAAAAAATATTCCACCAACCAACAACTTCTTAATGCACATTATGATATTCGACTCCATTTTCTCTTTTAACCTAATCCAAATGTTATTTCATTATAGTTATAGTTAGCCACAATAATTTACGGTAACAGGAACGGACAACTACAAGTAGGGTGATAGGAAAGACATTATAGGAATAGGAAAGACATGCACACATGTGGATTTGCATTAATATGTGTCTATCCTGTTACCGAATTAGTCCATCATTTTACCGTTGTGCGATTATCATTTATATCTTTAACTAAAAAAAACAGAATAGTTTGAATAGCTCCTGATTAATCAAATGTTTTCTTCTTTCTAACCGTTGATAAGTTGTTTCTTAATGATTTTTGAGATTTCGTGTTTTGCATATCGCATTTGTCTATGCTGTTACTGATATCCGTCTATCCTGTTACCAATGAAAGTTGAAATATACAAAAAATTCTCCAATAGTGTATGAATATAGATACACATACAGATTCTCTATTCATTTTCTCTTTTACCCTGCAATATCGACATATTTTTAGACTTAAATATAATAAGACAAATTTACATTGAGATAATGTCTATTCTGTTGCCATAAAAAGTCTACCCTGTTACCAAAATATGTCTTCCCTGTTACCATTGTAAGTTTTTCTTCTAGATATTTGTTTATAACATCGTGAAAAGTATGAATGGTTTAAAATGTCAATAATTTTTCACCGATGATGATATAAGATCAAATTACATATAAATACTGGCTAATGATTTAGTAGTTCTAGTTTGAAAGCTCTGATTTGTCTATCCTGTTACTTTTAACATGGTTACGGGATAGAACAGTAACAGGATAGAAAATTTCAAACTTCTTTTGATTTTAAGAAAAGATAACCGCTCCCTAGCTATCGGTGTTATTATTTCCTAAAATTGATGAAGTTTTGGCTTCTTCCTTGATGTTTCTCTTTTTGCCCCTTTAGTGTGATTTGTGCACCGAGCGACAAAGACATTTTACCTGTATGAGACAAGGCTTGTACATCGAACGAAAAAAATGTTTTACCTATGTGAGAAAAATTGTAGGTTTTGACAGGAGGCACACCACTAATTTGGCCTCCCATTGACTCGTGTGTTAAATTCCGGGATTTCAAAAGTTCACATAAAAATAGAAATGAATTTTCCCAGGTGCGGGAACTTGTTATTCCGTTAACAGATCACCAACACGATAAAATAAACACATTTAAACCATATGTTGTATGTCAAATAAGAAAATAGAACTGAATTGAATTGTTCCGGTTAATTTTGTACATAGTCGCAACAGAGAAATTTCGGTATTTGATCGTATTTCATTCGATCCGTTCTAGCTTGTTACGCAACTTAATCATTTTTTTTTCAACTGTTCTTTGCTCTCCGTCATTCACCTAGAAATATTCTATGATCTTGCTGATTTTAACATGTATCAATTGGCTGGAGTCACTACAAATTAAAAGGCACTATTTTTTATAGTACTATTTTCGAGGTCTGTCATACATTGGCATATTGAAATAGTATAGTGCCCTCTGACAATATTATGGCTTTGACATTTAACACAATCTGGGCACACAGAAGCTATAGTTAGTCGTCATATAAGCGGGAGGTTGATGCATCATTAAACCTGGTTTAACCCACCATTTTATTTATAAAATGCCCGTTCCAAGTCGGGAATGAGACGGCTTGCCAAAAATGTTCTGTGTTGGATTGTGTTTCCCTGATTCAGTCGAATGTTATACGGATTTTCCTTACTGGTCTCTTCCTTTGATCGATTCGGACTTTTGTTGTCACTTTTATTTTTTGTTTTTGTGTGCGAATAATAAAACTAGTTTTTAAGAGATTAACTTTTTAAATATATCGTATTTTGGGGGGTAACAGGATAGACATTTTTAAAAGGTACGCCTCTAATTTCACTTACTTTTGGTGGTCTAACTTTTTTGTTGCTGCTAATAACGCCTTCATGTTTCCGTCACCATTTCTAAAATGCTGTATGCTACTAACATCATCAAAGAAGAGTTCTGTATCAGCAGGGAGAATTTATTGGCATAGGATTTTCGAAGTGGTAACAGGATAGACATGAAAGCATGGGACAAGTACATTTTCAAATTTTTAAATAATCTATGAATAAATATGTTTAAATCAGAATAATTGAACAAATATTCAGATTCTAACAATTCCAGAATGCCACTGTACTCATCTGCGGACGTCTGCGAAATATTTCAAAAAGTTTGTCAAAGTTGGAATATGCTGAAATTGCTAAAAAAGGACCTTTAAGTTCACATTTTATGTATTTGAATAATCAAATTGCATAAATTATATGTGTCAATAGTAAAAAACGATGCAAACTTTCCGATACACAAACAACCAAAATGATTTATTGATTAGATTTTTGTGTAGCATAGGTGGACAGAAATCTGCACTTTTTTTTTGAAAAAGACCCATATATATTAACTTGCACCGTAACCGTATCGAAAACAAAGATCATTACCAGGCCACTGCAATCCATTTTTACTTAGAATCACAACTGGCAAAATATGCAATTCATCGCAATAGATCAAAATAGATCGTGGAATGTAAACCAGAGAAGATCTAAAGAAGCTACTTGAAAACCCAGTCTCAATATCAGGACTATAAATCAATAAATGCATTAGTTCAAAAATAGAAATTTTTGCTATAAAAAATTATGAACAGACAACAACAATTTTTTTTTGTAAATAGTTTATTGTTTTATTATATTCTATGTTTTTTTTTACAAAGACTCGGATAGAGTTGAAATATAAACAGTATTTATACTCGTGCTATTCACATTGTTCAAACTGAAAGTGTATAAATGAAGCACATGGTGTGTAATTGTTTAGATCTAGCACAATAGGGACTTTGGGTGTTTTTGCTTTGTTTTATGTTTTTTATATATATATATATATATATATATATATATATATATATATATATTGTTAATAACACTGATACCAGTAATATATATCTCATTTAATTACAATAAAAATACATTACCTATATATATCTTGTCGGCATTGATGTTTGTTGATTTACCGACCACATATAACTCAAGTTGGAATTATTTGAAAGATATTCAGGTGTATAACTAAGCAGTACTTTTACATTTTTACCTGAAATATTTCATGAAGCTAAAATACATTCTTGCCGAATATTATCACATCCGATTATTTTTAGAACCTTACAATATCTTAATTTTTGTAAATTTGTTGAAATTCAAGGAGTATCTCCCTCATGCAAAGCTCTGTCCTTAGCTGATTTTTGGCTTGACATTTAGATCATTTTGGTTATTTGTTCTCTATCAGTTCTTAAACATCTTTGAGTTCATGGTCTTCTAAACGTTTAGATTTTATCTGCACTGAAGAGACATAAGTTGTCGAAGTGCACATATGCAGAAAATAAATTCAGAGTAACTTCAGTATTTAATTATTTGTTGATCTCCAGTTTCACATCATAGAGATAAAAAAACCTGATGCAAATATCATTCGATGTCATGATGATAAATAATCATTTCTTGTATTATTAATGTGTTTACTGTAAACCGGGAAATTTAAGCGGCTTTTTTTTGCGTTTTTTAATCAATTTAATTTTATGCTGTCTCAAATTGGCGGTTATATGTCGGGCTACTAAATCACACAATCGCATTAAAATATTATCGATAGTTTTATTTTTGCGCTTCTGTCCTTAACGAGGAAATAGCGAAAATACAAATGCCGCGAAAATATCCTGTTTACAGTATTTTTGTATTTTTTTTTTTTTTTTTAATTTTGAAGCACTCTGTCGTCTGCTTTGAGTAGTTTGTGTGCTTTGACAGTTGAGGACTATGTAAAACCACATTCCAAAAAACTTTTGTGTGCTTTGACAGTTGAGGACTATGTAAAACCACATTCCAAAAAACTATCAGATTCACAACTTACAATCATTGCAAAAATTACCGGTAAGTTTATCATCAAATCATTATTCTGATTAAACGAGCCAAAGACTGATGGACAAGGTTCTTTTTTTTTTTCTCTTTTTAGCTCACCTGGCCACAGGCCATGTGAGCTTTTGTCATCACTTGGCGTCCGTCGTCCGTCGTCCGTCGTCCGTCCGTCGTCCGTCCGTCGTCCGTTAACTTTTCACATATTCATCTTCTCCTCTGAAACCACTGAAGCAAATTCAACCAAACTTTACAGGAATGATGTATGGAAGGTCCTTTACAAAGATTTCTCATTTCGTTCTGATTCGATAAAAAACATGGCCGCCAGCGCGGAATTTAGGTTTAACATTGGACCCTATGGGAAAAATCACATTTTCATCTTTTGCTCTGAAAAGGCTGAAGCAAATTGAACCAAACTTTACAGGAATGATGTACTTAAGGTCCT
>MJUU01056449.1:63557-100209 GCA_002080025.1 Modiolus philippinarum
ATCAACTTTTTTTAAAACTTTGGCAAGACTGATTTAAAATATGTTAAGTGTGAAAAAAATCTAAAACTCCAGTTTCTGAGAGCAAATATTAATGTGTCTTAGTATATCGGACAACATACATGGTCAAGTTTAAATTTTGGTTACATCTCAGATATCATTACTACTTTGTACCTATGATCAGTGCATTTTTTTCTAACTTCATGTCAACTTTCAGTATATTTCATGATATCTACTTTAAATCTGTGCCCTTCACATTGTAGATCAAATTATTTCTGATCAGTATATCAGACAACTCATACAGTTTTAAAAGTAATATGATACTTTTGTTATTTCTCAAATATTATTGATACTTTGCATATACCCAGTAGGCATATTTTTCTTACTACATACAAAGTTTTATTTCATTTTAATAAAAATTATTCAAATTCTGGGCACTTTACTTTAAAAATTAATTTAGGTCTTTAGGTACATGTACATAATTCAACATTTACACAGTCAAGTTGAAAAAAATTATTTGTGATATTTCAGATATCACTGAATACTGCATATCAATGCTCAGTACATATTTTCTTATTTTATCCCACATATCTTTACATTTCTGTGACATTTAATCAAAATTTTGGGTCGTTATTATAATGTCTTATCGGTAAATAAAAGACAACATATGCATGGTCAAGTTTTCAAATCTAACTTATTCTTTTCTAATATCTTGAATTTCTTTTGTGTTGAATACATCGGCAAACGAATACCGAAGCAAGAACGAGGAAAGGGGAAATTCTAAAATCATAAATCCAAAATCACGGCAATTCACAGCAACACGAATTGAGACAGTATGACAAAGACAAAACAAATAAACAAAAATGAACAAGAACGATACAAAACTAAAGCACTAGCAGTGTGAACCCCTA
Source organism: Modiolus philippinarum (assembly GCA_002080025.1). NCBI lineage: Eukaryota > Metazoa > Mollusca > Bivalvia > Mytilida > Modiolidae > Modiolus > Modiolus philippinarum. Next base: position 64,466 of record MJUU01056449.1, read on the forward strand.
TGAAACTGAGGTATCGACAGGTGCTCCGGAAGGGTAAGCATGATCTGCTCCACGCGTTGCACCCGTCACACTGCCAGTGAACCTATGAACCTATGCTCAACACACAGTTTTTCTTACTTCAAGCCAAATTTCATTACATTTAAGAGATATTTATTCAAAATATGGACACTACTTAAAATTCAGATCTTTGGAATATCAGACAACTTGCGCAGTCAAGTGTAAAAATCAAAAAAATTTTCTTCTGTTTTTCCAGATATCATAGATACTTTATACCTATGCTTGGTACATATGTTTCTTTCTTCAAGCAAAGTTTCATTACTTTTTAGTGAAATTTATTCAAATTCTGGACACCAATAATTAAAATTCAAAGTATTGGTTTATAGGACAACTTAAACAGTCAAGTATAAAAATTAAAATAATTTCTTTTGTTTTCCCAGATATCATGGATACTTTATACTTATGCTTTGTACATATTTTTCTTACTTCATGCCAAGTTTCACTTCATTTCAATAAAAATTATTTAAATCATGGACACTTAACTTTGAAGATAAAAATTATGTCTTCATATTAGTAAATAAGGCAACAAAATGAATATACAGGAGCAACTTTGCAAAATGAAATAATTCTTTTGTGATTTTGAAGTTACAAATAATTATTTGTATCTTTTCATAGCACACATTTGTCTTACTTCACACAAAGTTTCAGTTAATTTTAATGAAAATTATTTTAAATCTGGGCAGTTAACATGTATGTCTTAAATTACCATAACATAATTATTGGACATCATATTTAAAACTACAGTGATTCTGTTTATAATTTAAATAAGTTTTATCTATGCTTGCCAAATAATTTTATTTTCAATTACATTTATTATGGCGGGATAACAATTTTTTTGAAATAAGGTGAAGCGGGGCGAGTATTTTTTTATTAAAAATTTTGGCGGGGCAAAAAGTTTTTTAAAAACATTTCAAAACTATTTACCGGCCCCGCCTCCAATTAAATATTGCACAGTCCCTTAGTAAGTTAGGAAGTACCTCGAGTCCAAACAAAATTTAGCTAAATACTATAAAAAACAATAATTGTGAGTTGTAATGGAAAAGTGTTACCCTGTTCTTGGCTTAATGCTTTTGCAGATGTATTGCAATATCTGAATCATTATTAATTTGAATTGCACTATGAAAATATGGACTGTTTATTGCCAGTCACATTTTGTTAAAAAAGTCTTATTCCAAACATAGCATACAGTCTTCAAAGTCATAGATTACCTACCACTCAGTGCTTCGTAACATTGATTTTCAATTTATAATGTACAAGAATAATGTTATTGCATCGGCAACCAAAGACGTCAAAGAAGAAAAAAAAATGAAAAAATAAAATTTTCAAAAACACCTCCACATGAAAATTACTGAAAAGGAGACAAAAACACCAGGATAATACGAGGTACTCAAGGCTGATAAATAAGCTTGGCTTCAAGCGAGACACTGCAGTCTAAAATAAAGTATGTCACATTATAATGTTGCGATTTGATTGCTTATACTACATTAGAAAACGTTGTTTCTTCTGTATGAATGCAATAACTTTTTTACAAAAGGATGTGGAGTAAATAAACACGAGACAATAACACATATGTAAACTCCAATTGTAATTAATTTAATAAGCTGTATGGCTATTTTGGAAATTAAGTCCTCTTTAGCAGCACTAGAATCAAAACATGGGAAATCGAGGATTAAAAAAATGTTTAATTTGTTTAAAACTAGACGTCTAGGAATAAAATACCCTTTTTCGTTTACTCATACTTATCAATGATATTCAGGGGGCAGTTGTTGGGTCCGTTTCAGCAGTAGCTCTGTCATCCTGGTTATCCATTGGAAAAGCTTTTTCTACATCTATAAGAAAGACACACTGGACAGCTATGCCTCCAATCGACCAGTGTTCCTTCTGTCGAAATACTACTGCCATCAATGTTACTGTACCAATTAATTGTTTATCAAATGTCACAACTCACAACAACACATAGGTTGAACTGTAAGTATATGTAAATTTTAGGTCTATTCGACTTGAAGTCGCGAATTTCTTAGTCTATTCAACATGAAATCGCTTTTATCCAAACTTATGTTTATTGTTACCTTAAAATGATTGCTTTGCATGACCAAATTATGATAAATCGATTTTTAAACGGAATAGGGTATATCATTTACATTTTAAAACTTCTATTTGGAAAGAAAGTATGTGTAATAACTTTCAAATAATTTGGAAGACGCGAAAATGTATTTATATCTAAACTATCATTTTTTTAAATTTCTTTCAGCCATGGATTAGACAAATACTATGCTTTATCCTATGTTTGGATTGGTTCTTTAGGAGTTATATACTGAATTATAATCTCCATTGCAACAAGCCTGTTTGAAGGTAACTGATTAATGCATGTGTAAAGTATCTACAAGTCATCACAATCATAGAAAAATATGCTACATGCTTTATACGTTTATTTCATGTTCATATACTCTTGTCAGCGTATTTGACAATCGAAGAGCAAAATCGTCAACTCATCCACCTGATAAATTCCTGCATTGACCCCCGAAACTCCTGGTGTTTTAGGGAGATCTCAAGCATTTGGCATGCCGACTTTATCACAATTATGCATCAAAATACAATTTACAAGGAGATGCTGTCTGGAAATAAAATTTAATATCGAAGACTATGTTGCTAATTACTCAGTTGGTCAAAGCAGTAGTTGAACGACAAATTGTTAGACGAAATAGTCGTTTGAGAATACTGTCCATGGACATCAATGTTCATGGTTTTTATAAATATCACTTTTTGATGGGTAGTTATATTCGTGCTTTCGAATTCTATGCATTAAGTCTCTTAGGAAAAATTGCATTTCTTTTTGGAACTGAATTTCGTGGTTTTGGCGAACTACGAAATCCGCGAAAATTTCACTCACAGTAATTTTCTAAAATAATTTCAACGTATTAATCAGCTATTTGGTCAAAGGGAGTTAGTGATTCTTTTGTGAACAAAGTCCATCGAATGTGAAGGAGATATTCAACTGCAATTCTGCTTATCTGCATGTTATTCCAACGGGTTATTTAATTACTTTTCCCGTTCACTTTACACCAAAGGAATTATTTCTATTTGACTAAAATCGAATTTGAAACTTACACTTTTTTACAAATGAGGTTTAAAATTTTTTGACATCTTTTGGGTGAAATAACTTTCTGTGCATCCCTACTTCCCATCCAGACCATTTGTTTAGTCCCCTTATGCCCCGTCTGAAAAGTAAAACATATTTACTTGAGCATACAGAACTGTAACCTGCACGCGAAAACAAAATGGGGTCACATTTATAGTACACCATTTAAAATCTGCTATTTTCGTTTTCACTAAAGTTTCAACTCTTAAGTTCCTTAGCTCCCTATAGAGAGGTAAATATTCAAAACTTTGGTAAAAAAATGAAAGATAATTTCATTACCTTTACGCTGAATATAAGTTTGTGCTCTACAAACAATTACCCCCTCCCCCCTTGAAAAAATTTATCAGTTGTGATACAAGGGTGAACAACAATACCACGAAAGTCCAAAGATTTTTATTGAAAAATATTATGTCACTTTTTGAAGACTGGAAATTCGGTAATTTCAATATCTTCAAAATTTAGACTTTCTAATATGGGATCGTAAAATCTGAATATATATCTTTGGAACCTATTTGGGACCTTGCAATATCTACATTTTTGTAAAATTTGTTGAAAACTAAGGAGCATATCCCTCATGCAAAGCTCTGTCCTTAGCTAATTTTGGCTTTAAATTTTGGTCATTTTGGGTATTTGTTCTCTATCAGTTTTTAAACATCTTAGAGTTGATGGTCTTCCAAATTTTTCGATTTAATCTGCACTGAATAGACAGAAGTTGTCGAAATGCGCATATTCAAAATAAAAATTCACAGTAACTTCAGTATTTTGTTATTAAATTGCCTATGTCATAATGTTTTATGATGTTGTAGTAATAAATTGTGTTCAAAATATTTTGTTTCAATCTTGTTATGTTCACAAAATTCGAAATAAACATCTCTCCTCCAAAAAATTACGGAATTTAAATATTTAAATTCTTAGGTAGATAGAAACTAATATTTACATCCATGAGATTTTGTTAAAAATTGGCAAATCAAAGACCCCATCCTACACATTTGAATTCCGCAATGAAAAGTATGGTTCACCATGCTCTTTTTTTTCTATAATCAAGGTCGAAGTTTTTGCATTGTTGGTCTTTTTTCACCTAAATTCACATTGAATGTACGGAGAAAATATGGAAAAGCAATTTTCAACTTCACAGAAATGAACCTTTTATCCTTCAGAATTCATTGTACTTTTGTCAATAGATCGTTTATAATCACAACTAGGGGAAAATGCGAAAAATGTATAGATCAATATTCTTTTAACGGGAATATTTTACAAAGTTGCCGAAATGGACTTTTTTTACGGGAAAAGGGAGTTTATTCGCGGCAAAGTAAGAAAATATGACGTTTCACATTAGTCACTCAATTGTGACGTCACAAACTAAAACTTTTCAAATGACTATTCCGGTAAAAAAAAATCACACCAATCCGTATTTGACTCTTCATTTTCAAATGCGCGATTTAATGGCACAGCGCATCAGTGTCTATCATTATAAATAAAATACGTGTCCAGAACCTATCCAAGCAAAATCAGAAGTTAACCCTGTATCCTGTGAACGGTATATGCTACATGAAATCCGTTGGCACACTACAGATTGTTAATTGTCTAAGGAGTATACTGAAAGAAACGCCATCAAAATCTGATAAATACCAAACATTCTACGGTCAAATATATGAAAATACCCCATTTAACCCTTTTTGGCCCCTAATTCTGAAATGGGTGGGGCCACAAACTAAAGGGAAAAAAACGGTCCTCAAGAATGCGCCAAGAAACATCATACTATAATTTGAAAACAATCCGTCTACTAGAACCAAAGTTATGCTGTCCACAGACACGAAAATACCTTATTTAACCCCTTTTTGCATCGTTTTTCCCCTTTTTCTCAAACGGTCGGGGCAGGGAAAGCGAAACAAAATCCCGGGCTTAAACATGTGGCAATAAACATCATACTTAAATTTGAAAATGATCCATACACTAGAACAAAAGTTATATACCCAATTTAAACTCTTTTTGGCCCCTTTTTCAAAAACAGTCGGGGCAAGGAACACGAAATTTAAACCCGGGCTTAAGCATGTGCAAACAAACATCATACTAAAATTTGAGAATCCGTCTACTGGAACTAAAGTAATGCTGTCCACAGTCGCCGACACCGACGCCAGCGCCATACCATAATACGACCGCAAAATTTTTGCGGTCGTATAAAAATTCAAGACAGCAGATTTTCACTGTCCCCCTCATTGGTTTTCTGTGACGCAATATATGTCAGCAGCAGGCAAGTAATGTCCACATATATATTTGTAAATGCTACCAATTACCGTTAAAAATATAATATAACAGCTAACAGCATATATCACGATTTAAAAGTGAATTTTTGACAAATTTGAAATTCGGAAAATTCCTATTTTTGATCAGTTTAGGGCAAAATAATGAATTGACAAAATGCCAAATCATGATAGGATTTATGCATTTATTTACAACATAAATTTTGTTTGTTCTGATTATATGTATGCGAACGTAGACAAACAATTAACAATTTCAGAGAAAATGTGTTGGGCTAAGGATAAGGTTTATGTATAGGAAGTTTATATTACTTAATAATTGCTACAATTTGTACTTGTTTTAGAGAATATAAAAAGTACTTTCATTTATACCCATTTCTAATGAATTTACAAATCTCGTAGATAAGATGAGGCAAAAAAGACAAAACTGAGATGAAAACTAAATAAACTAAATTATATTAAACATTTGTTCTATTTGTCTATTTAAAAGTGATATAAAAGTGATATAAATCATGTTAACATCATGTTACATGTTTTATATTCAAGAAGGAAGAACAGAACATTGAAAGCATAGCAACGATTTACAGAAAATAGAAATGAGATGCACATGGGGTTGTAAATACCATTGAACTTGCACAATTTCAAGACAAAATATTTTATAGGAGCAGAGGGGTAGAGGTGATATTTATTGCTTTTATGTGGATTCAGTCTAAAGCTAATACTACTATGCTTTTTCATTTAATGTCATTTGTTATACATGGGAGGTACATGTCAATATTTAAAAGCAATCGAAAGAAAAACTTTTGTGAAAAAAAATTCAGCATTTAGTCGGGTGAGGACCAAAATGGGGTCATGTTATACTATTCAATGCAGGTTATGCTCTTGTTAAGATGTTTTATTTTGATGAGGGGTCTAAGTAATCTTCAAAGAGAGGGTGTGGTTGGGAAATGTGGGAGGGGAGTACACGCGGTTATTTCAGCCCATGGATTACTAATGATTCTCGTGGTGACATTTTACTGGAATGGGTTTCTTTACTTTCTTTGTTCTTTCGTGTTTTTTTTTCTATTTTTCTATATCTCTGGACTTTTATCCATATACTCTTTATGTCTTTTGGTCTTTTCGTATTATACTAAATTAATTTTTTTCGACAATTTGTTAATTGCATTCTTACTGCCTCTTCACCAAGTTGGTCTTTCATTGAACAACGTTACGCAGTTGTATTGATGTTGCGAGGAGATTAAAATGTTTTTGGGTAGGATTATTCAAGACTTGGATAAATATTACAAGTGTAAGAAATCGCGTCTTTTCAGGGAAACGACAAAAAGAAAAGGACGTACTAAGAACTTCGTACACTGGTTAAAGATATCCCAATCTTTAATTCCGATCTAATACAAATGCAATTTCTTCGATATTATTAGAAACGTTTGGAAACCTGAATTGTTTGAGTAGCGCTACCGATAATTGAATGTATTTACCCATTGGTAATTGGGTGGCATTCATCGATCTTGCATTATACATGATCCTTCATTTCCCACTGTAAACCACCACATAAGGAAGAAATGATTTAAAGAGTTGTCTTTTCATGAATAGAGGATATTTTTTCAGTAAACGGTATTTGAGGTAATACTGATAACTTATATATTCTAGTATACTGTAAATCAGAGGCATCCCATCTGTTTCTAGCAAAAAAAAAAGATGGACAAAAAGGATGATTTCAAGATAAGAATCTATGACAGCGTCATGATTTCAAATTTCCTATCGGGAATTTCCAATACGTCAGGAAAAAATCTTTATTGTTCCGAAGCACTCTTCTTAGCATCTGATGTCACCCTGTTTTCAACTTCGGTATATTTTTTTTGTATTTTTAGAGTTCACACTGTTAGTACTTTAGTTTTGTGCGTTGTATTTGTAGTTTGTGCGTGTTTTCTTGGTGGGTAGTGTCTTTTGACTTCTGGTGTTCTTGCTTTTGCCTTGTCTTTGGGATTTGATTGATGTAATCTTGTGCTTTGTTCCTTCCGTATTCTACTATCGTTTGTTCTGTGCAAGAATATGCAAGACTAGCTTATCCAAATGCGCTGCCTTCATCAACAGATCTTCGTATTAACTCCGAAACTTCTTCAAGAATAGAAAGACGAATGTTTGATCACCATCACGAGCTAGTTGACTGGTATAATGTCATGGTCTTGCATATTATTACAGACTTGATTCAAAATGAACTAAATATAGCATTGTGTTGTTTCATATCAACTTGTTCCTGGCTAAAATTTTTATCATATTATTTATTACAGTTTCACGTTTAATGCATGAATGGCATAACTGAAAATGCTTACCCTGTCGACAACAGATCTATTTCTTTTAAGAGCCAAGTAGACCTGCACATGTTAAAGTATCTGGTCTATAAGTTTCACCAATTTTGAAATTTCCGGGTACGCATATTGTACCAGGAAATTGCATTTTATACGAAAATACATGACGATCCAAACAAGAAACGTCATAATACTAAAGCGTCATATTTTGGCGGGAAACGTTTCCGTGATCCTCGGGAATCACATGACAAGACTTACAGATAGTATGTTACCGTTCCTTATACTTTCAACCCTTGACTCTTCTCTTTCTTCATGTTCTTTAAGCAGTAATTTCATCAAGCAGTGTAGTAAAATACCAAATCATTCTAAATAATTCTAAAAGCAAGTGCGAACCGAACATTTACTCCAAAATAGAATTATTCAAATACAATGGCAACAGCAGAAACACCATACAAACAAAGACATCACATAAATACGACACAGAGAAGACAAATGGGGAGTAAGCACCTCCTGTTCTGATAAGTCATTTGTAATGTGGAAAATGTCAATTCCGGTAGTAAATTCTAACAAGAGGCTCTCAAGAGCCTGTATCGCTCACCTGGACCATGGCCAATACATAACTTCAAATCAGCTTATATGTTAAAGGGTCTCATTTTCAAACTATGTAACTAAACATTTGTATTATATGATCCAATTTTAATTAAACTATTTTCCCTATTGCATGCTATCTTGGATAAGGGATGGATCTGCAGGACACAATTTTAAAGAAAATTAAATATTGTGCCAAAGTTTATTTCCAACTGGCCAAATGGTTTTAAAGAAGAAGATCTTTGAATGTACTCCTATATTAAACTTTGTTTCCCATTGGTAGCCAATTTGCATAAGGTGCAGACTTGAAGGACATCTGTTTTGAAGGGGACCATCTAAGATACATTAATGTGACTAGCCAAGTTGTTTCAGATAAAAAATTCTTTGTATGCTCTTTCCATACAGTCGAGTAATAAATTAAGTTCCCTGTAGATGGCCATGTTGGATGACATTTAGGCATAAAAGTCACAATACATATATATATTATAGTCAGCACCTCAAAAGCATCATAAATGCCAAGTTCCGTTCAAATCCATTCATGTTAATTTCATTTCAGGTTAATTTCATCAACTGCTCACTAAAGGCTTTATTTACAAATAGTTGTAATAATAAGCAGTCTATGAAGCTGATAATCTACTTCAACATACATGTCAACAAAATTCATAGTGATTAACCACTAAACTCCCAGTAATATACACAATATGTTTATATAGGCAAATCATTATAACATCAAATAAGGTAAAGATTAAGACAGTATTTTTGCAAAAAATTGCAGAAATTTGCACAAAAACACTGTTTTTGCTCTAAATTATGGAAGAAATAATTTTTTTAATGAAGTGATAGTAGGGAATTTCTCTAAAGCTTAAAAGAGAAAAGTTAACTAAAGAAGATTTGAACACAGAATTTAAAGGGAAATACCCATAACCATATGGCATTGGGGAAAAAAAGTGAAAAACGGCCAATAATTCATACACAGGCCTTTGGATTTTCTTCAAAATTTCAGAGTATGTAGATCTTGATATGCTGAACATTTTTATAATTTACACTTCACCTCTATCTGTTACAGTTTTTGAAAAAAAAATAAAAAATGCACAAATTTTGAAAAATTTACGGAAAAAGGGCTATAACTCTCAGACGGGTTTTCCAATTTTCTTCAAAATTGCAGAGCAGATAGATCTCGGCATTCTGAACAATTTTATCCCATGTCAGATTTTTGATATCTGCATCGGTTTTTGAGTTATTGGCTAAAAACTGCAATTTACCCCTAGGTTCTATTTTTAGCACCAGCGGCCATGTTTGTCATCAGATCATAATAAAATGAGGATCGTTTGTACAAGACATGTCATAGATGATTACTATAAGGTTTCAAACCAATCCCTCCAGTAGTTTCAGAGGAGAAGATTTTTGAAAGTGAGCTAACGACGGACGGACAGACGGACGACGGACGACGGACGCAAAGTGATGGCAAAAGCTCACCCTGGCATAGCCAGGTGAGCTAAAAATGAAAAAAATCAATATTAAGCTGTTTAAGGATAAATTCTGTAAATGGAAAAGAAAATCAATATTAAGCTGTTTAAGGATATTAGCTTGTCATGTTTATGTATTTCTGTCATATTTTCGGATTTCTCTGGTTTTATCCATTTAAAAGCTTCATAATGTTTTGTCCGGTGACCCCCTAATTTTATTCCATAATTTCATTTTATACATCTTTTGGAGCATTCTGACAAAATTTTATTCCATTGGTGTTATTTTGTTACATTCATTATTTGATAAACATTCCTCATTTTAAACCTATGAAAAATGCAGAGGAGTTCAGTTTCCCGCCATTTTTTCAAGCACTTGTTTCCCAGTAATTTCATCGGCAACCTATTAATTTTTTGGGGGCTTAAATTACTTCTTTTACAATTTTCTAGCAAAAAACGCATTTATTCGGAATCCTTGTTATTTTAAAATTGACCAACGAACATCCTTAAGGAAAAATCTATTATTATCTGGTAAACAAATATCCCAAAGCATTAAACCATGTCTTGATGTCGTCGACAGTGATGAATTCAAGTTATGAATAATCATACTCTTGTTTGAATAGCGTTTTTGTGATCAAGCGAGCTCTATTAAAGTCACTTCGTCGATCACAGGCCTTTGAGTAGCAAATGGGTTGGAAGATGTAAACTACAAAGAAAAGGGAAGCTTATTATAGGAAAAGAGAAGTCATCGGGTTTCCCTTATTTGTAGTCTACCTCTGTTGTAAATTTCAAGATGAAAGTCAAGGAAAGAGGTTGTTGTGAAAGTGTCTTTAGTATCCTTAATTTTGAGCTTTTTTAGATAGATAAGATAAAGAAAATTTTCAAAGCGAGGAGTGTTTCGTAACAACAAAAAAAAACATCTATATAACGGAAGCTGAAATTTAAGATTGAGCTAGTTTTTTTATCTTTATTTTGATGAAAGCCACAGATAAAGTCAATCTCAAAAAATACCAGAAACCAAAAAGGTGGTCAGTTTGTGTCCATAGGAATTCCGATAGTCCGTTGAAAGGAAGTAAAAAATCTGGACAAATATGTTGTCGCTAAGAAACTCTGACATTGTTATCATTCTTTATAACAAGATGAGGAAAATAAAAAACGAATATTATTACACCTACATGTATTCCTACAAAAGTTTGTTTGAAGAAATCTTAATCACAACAGGGTTCGAGATAAACTAGAGGCTCACATGAGCCTGTATCGCTCACCTGGTGACTGGTTTATTCATTGTCACGAAAAGACCACCCATTCATATTATACATCAGTTCACCAAATGTTACATTTTCAATCTTGGTACAAATATAAAAATTACAAACTTTGAAAGGGACCACCCAAAGACAATTGTAACCAAGTTAGGTTCCAATTTGATCAGTAGGTTCAGAGGAGAAGACATTTGAATGCATTTCCCATAGGGTTCCTATGTTAAGCTATGTTCCATGCTGGCGGCCATCTTGGATGAGGTACAAATGTAAAAATCACAAACTTTAAAGGGGACCACACAAGGACTATTGTGACCAAGTTTGGTTCTATATGGCTTTCAGAAGAGAAGATCTCTAGATACATTTCCCATAGGGTCCCAATGTTAAACTATGTTACCTGCTGGCAGCCATCTTGAATGAGGTATGAACATAAAAATCGCAAACTCTCAAGGGGACCACCTAAAGACTATTGTAACCAAGTTTGGTTCCAATTGGCTCAGTAGGTTAGGAGCAGACATTTGAAAGCATTTCCCATAGGGTCCCTATGTTAAACTGTGTTCCATGCTGGCCGCCATCTTGGATAAGGTACGAACGTCAAAATCACACACTTTGAAGGGGACAATCCAAGGACTATTGTGACCAAGTTTGGTTGAATTCGGCTTGGTAGTTTTAGAGGAGAAAATCTTTGGATGGATTTCCCATAGGGTCCCTATGTTAAACTATGTTCTCTGCTGGCAGCCACCTAAAATGAGGTATGAACATAAAAATCACAAACTTTCAAGGGGACCACCTAAAGACTATTGTGATCAAGTTTGGTTCCAATCGGCTCAGTTGTTTCAGAGAAGATCTTTGAATACATTTCCCATAAGGGCCCTGTGGTAAACTACGTCCTGTGCTGACGACCATCTTGGTAATCACAAACTTTAAAGGGGACCAGCCAAGGACAATTGTATCCAAGTTTGGTTCCTATTGGCTTATAGGGGTTTCAGGAGAAAAGACATTTGAATGTATTTCCCATAGGGTCCCTATGTTAAACTATGTTCCCCGCTGGCGGCCATCTTGGATGAGGTACAATCTCAAAAATCACAAACTTTAAAGGTGACCACCTGAGAACTATTGTGACAAAATTTGGTCCACATTGGCTCAGTGGTTTCAGAGGAGAAGATCTATGAATGCGTTTCCCATAGGGTCCTATGTTAAACGATGTTTTCTAGCGGCAGCCATCTTGGATGAGATGCTAATCTGCTGGACATATGTAGAAATTATAGTCCTGGAAAAGCTCAACACTTTGTAATTCACATTTAACCTCCATCTCAAACAGTTTTTGAAATAAAAGTAAAAAAAAATGTTAAAAAATCATTAAAATTCAAAGAAAGAGGGGCCATAACTCCTATATGGGTCGTCAAATTTTCTTCAAAATTGCAGAAAATGTGGATCTTACTATGCTGACCATTTTTGTAATTTAAATTTCACTTCTATCTTCTACCATTTTCAATATATAAGACTAAAAGTAACAAAAAAACCAAAAATTTACGGAAAAGGGGCAATAACTCCAAGACGGATTATCAGATATTCTTCAAAATTGCAGGGCGGGTAGATATCATCATGCTGATAATTTTTACACCGTCATATTTTTGATATCTGTAACGGTTTTTGAGAAATTTACAAAAAATGGCAATTTACCCCTATGTTCTATTTTTAGTAACAGCGGCCATTTTGTTTGGTCTACGGACATAAAAATCACAAACTTAAAAGAGCATACCCTGGTGATGATTCAGGCAAAGTTTGATTAGTATTGGCCAAGCAGTTTCAGAGGAGAAGATCTTTGAATAAAAGTTCACGGACGGACGGACGGACGACGGACGGACGGACGACGGATGCCAAGTGATGGCAAAAGCTCACATGGCCTTTGGCCAGGTGAGCTAAAAATTATAAACACATGTCAAAGTCAACGGACAGTTCAGTTGAGTTCTTAAAGGTATATCGAACATCCACCACTATTCCATTCCCTATTATCATAATGATGTTGTAATGTTCTTATTTACAAGCATTATGAAAGTGGGATTTAAGATATGAATGCGTAGGGCAATATAACTTCAGGTTCGTCAGAAACACTCGATTTCTTAATGATGTTTTTAGGTCTTGGAAAATCAGAAGATATTGATGTGAGATATGTGCTGCCATTCTTTGATCATTTTTTCCCGTTTTTGCCTTTGAAGATAAGAAAGAAACTTTATTTTGGAGTTAAATTCGAACAGGTATTTATTATTTATCAAAATAAAAATAAACGAAGAACAAGTACGATAACAAGATATAGAATTGATGCAAACAAATGGAACGCTTAATGTAGTTCAACACTAATACACGGGGCATTCGACTGGCGCATTTGCGAAACACGAGTCAGATGCGGAATTGACTTGATTTTCAGGCCGGAATATTCCTTATTTGGCCTCTTCATTATGACGTTATAATATATTGTCCGACACTTTCCCGCGAATCATCCCCTTTCTCCCCGAAATATTGTCTATTTCGTTATCTATATGAAATATCTCTCTAGATCAAACGGTGACATATAAATTTTTTAAGCTCAACATATAGCTGAAATATAAAAAAAATATATAAAAAAATCTATCTGATATTTATTTCATATGAAAGCTAAATAATAAGCATGATCTCATAGTTTGCTATAAATATTTTTTGTAATTATTGCTGAAAAATATCGAATTTGGCATGATCTTCTAAGCCTGATAACAGAAAAAGATGATCGGTGACATATCATTTTTATTTTATTTTTTGAACAAAAGGACTAAGACCTACATGACCTACAAAATATCTTAAAATAGAAAAATTCTGTCTGATACTAATAGGCTCGAACTACCCCAATGAACAGTTATCACAAAACCAAACATATATCTCGTGAAACTGAACCGAAATAATGAAAATCTTAATTGGACATTCATCCACAACTCGTCGCTTTCACAACAAGGTGTACATGTAGTGAATGGGTCGTTAAATACTCAAAAAATCATTCTAGATCATTGTACTATATATTTTAACAAGATTATTAATCAAAGAAAAAATAGACACAAGTTGCCAAAACACAAGGTTCATTGAAGAATCTAGGCATATCTGCAAGTGTGGGGGTGGGGAAGAGGGGTCATGATCACGAATTCCCGGCTAAAAAATGGAAAAAACCCGAATTCCCAGTCATAAAATGACCCTTTTCCGAATTCCCGAGAAATTCTTAATACTAATCATTCAAAATCCGCTCATATAGTGTCAATATATAGGTAAACGTGGTGTTGTAACAATACTTTGACAGTATTATTCTACTGTTTTACTTTCATATATGTCCACATATGCCACATATAATCCTTATACTCTTGGATTACCATTAGTCCATGAGCTGGAACCCCCCCCCNCCCCCCCCCCCCCCCCCCCGTGCACCCCCTACCTATGAACCCTACCCACATTTTTAAGTCTGTTGACATCCCTTCTTCAAAATAAAACCTGTTAACATGAGCATAAGCTGCACGCAATGTTGGAACAGGCCCCTTTTCTAGACCGACCAAACGAAATTTGGGAAAAATTCGTTTTTGACAAAGTTTTTCTTTCAGTTGCTTCACATTGTTGATTGGTGCCTCTCAATTATGAAAAACTGGAATAAAATGATAGCCTATGGTATACAATTTACCAATATCCCACATAAGTACCATTTGTGTACCAAATACGTTATAAGAATTGAAAATCTTACCACTACCCCTTCAAAATGTAGACGTAAATTTTCAGATTTTTCTCGAAATTGTGCAAGTTCAACGGTATATAGACGCCACTGTGTTTTCATTTCAGAATTCTTGCAATTGATTTTAGTCTTTTAATATCCTTTCTTAAAAATTAAACATGTTAACATGATGTTTATATACTTTGAATGACCAAACTATCACTTTTAAATAGACAAATAAAACAGATCTCTGAATATTTTCATTTTTGACACAGCTTTGTCCCTTTTTTGCCTCATCTTGTCTATGAGTAGTTTGAATTCATGAAAAGTGGATGTAAAATGGAAGTACATAATGTCTTCTTTACAACTAGTACACATTATAGCAATTTTGAAGTATTATAAACTTCCCACATCCATAAAACTTGCCCCTACCCAAACAAATTTAATCTAAAATTGTCAATTTTTTGTCCATATTCGCATAAAGATAACCAGAACACACAAAATAAGTGTTGTATATGTTGCATGAATAACATCCTGATTTGGTATTTTAACAGCCATTGCTGACTTTAACTCAATATTTTACCCGAAATTGATGAATTTTTGTATTTTGATGAAAAATGGTAATTTTCAACATTTCAGATTTGTACAAAATTCACTGTTAAATCGTTATATATGTCAAATTTGGAGGATGTGTCTGCAGATATCCCATTCAATTGTTCTAAGCGATACATCAGTTGTCTTAAAACATTGTTTAGAAAAGCAAGGAGTGTTAAATGTGACTCTAAATACCGGAAATCTTACCCTTACCCGAACAAATTTTCCCTAACATAGTCAATTTTTTGTCTATATTCGCATAAAAATAACCAAAACACGTAACATCTGCATTACATATAACAATGTAAGATAAATTCTATCATGATTTGTCATTTTAAGTCCTACTTGTGAGCTTAAACTCATCAATTAAAATTGATGAAAAATGGGAATTTTCAGCATTTCAGATTTGCTATATGTGGAGGATTTATCTGCAGAAATGCCAATTCATTGTTCTAACCGATACATAAGTTATCTTAAAACAATGTTTAGAAAAACAAGGACCGTTCAATATGACTCTAAATACCGAAAATTTTACGCCTTTCTCAAGAAAATTATGCTTAAAAATATCAAAAATATGCCTTTCTTTACATATATATTAACAAAACATTCTAATGTTTTAGTTTCTTTAAAAAATGCATTTGATATATCGAAATATGCAATTTTAACGCCAAAATATCGGTAAAATTGAATATTTTTGGCGATTTTCGTGAAAATGGAAATTTTCAACATTTCGGAATTTTACAACATTGAATTGTTGTATAACTGCCCATAAACCACGCGCATGATCTTATTTGTGATACATGGGAGTCTCTGTGTGTTTTGGTGTTTGAAATGATATGTAATTGGACCTTTATACGATGTTTAAGCCTTTTAAACTGAATAAAATGAAATAAATTGTGTTTAAAAAATTGGGGGGAGGGGTTATGTTTGCAATTTATGAGAGTTTAGTTATTCTAAACAACGACAATAGCATACCGAAGCATACTTTCTAATAGCTTATATATAATGAAACGATATTTTAACAACATTTTCAAGTTATATATCAAATTCGTTAAGTATTTACATCTCTAAGTCAAAACAGCAATAATTCTGAAAAACGGAAATTTCCCATTTTTCATAAAATTTCGAGCAGAAGGGTCAAAGAGAGACCCCTTTCAAAAGTTTGAATATACTTAAACGGTCTTCTGCATGTCAGCTATAGTGACTTCTATAGTGAAATACACCATGAATTCGCATAAGACATTATATCCTTTTATCATTTAGAGCCTGAATATTTTTAAATTTTCCCTTAATTCCATGGTGGAGGGGTGCCAATTTTTGCATTTATGATCCTACAAAAAGTCTGAAACTTAAGTGGCTAAACTTGTGTTCATTTTAAAGGATATTTATTTATCTTCAATATTTGGTATCAAATTTCAGTAGATCTAACTTATTTACATAAATATTATGGAGCTTAAAAGATGAAAATGAGGTTAAAACTAAAATACAAGAATTTTGCGTGGTGTACTATAAAAGTTGCCATATACTGTCTATGCTTGCAGGTTATATTCGTGTTGACATGTTTTATTTTGAAGAGGGGATATAAAAAGACTTAAAAAAACGGTCTGGATCATAAGGGGCGGGGTATGCACGGAAAGTGATTTTAGCCATGGCCTACTACCTTTACATGGGCTTTTAGTTTGCCTTAATCGGAGAAATAGGCCAATGGTTGCTAATGTTGCACTATGTGCCTGACTTTTTAAGAACAAAAGCGCTTACTTTATTTCAGTCTCATGACAAACTTTGAATAAAACAAGGTTACTACACTTAAATACGTTGTTAATGATGTTATTTCAATTTTTACTTCGTTTATGCACAAGAATGAAACTATTTTGAAGGTGAAAAAATATTAACAATGATTATTCGCAAATACTGTCTAGTACATCACATTGATTCAATATTTAAAGAACGACATTATGAATGCCTCACCTAAAAAAGAAAGTACTGTAACAAACTTTAGAAAATAGTTAACTAGTAGAATGTTTCTAAATTTCTTACAGAGCATACATACATCACGTGGCAATGCAGGATTCATCTTTTATTGAATAAAACAAAATCTCGGATACTTTGTATCCCGATTTGCCGATGCAAAAAATCATAAAAAGCAATCCCGATAACTTTATATCCCGAATTCCCGGTGACAAAATGCACCCTTTCCCGGATCTCGCTTGATTTTAATCCCGAATTCCCGGTCAAATTTTCATCAAATCCCGAATTCCCGTTCAAAAAAATGTCCAATCCTGGCGTCCCGGAAAAGGTCTTTCCGACCCTCAAGTGCATACCATGATGAAATGCTATTGTATTGTTGATTATCAAAATAAAAAACAATGTACAGTTCGATAAAAGAAAACACGTAAATTCCGTTATGACTATGTGCATACGCAAAATAACACAATAGATAACCCTTAACTAAGAACATTGTATAGTACATGTACCTTTCTACAGAAATTACAGATACAGAATTCTTGCATTTGATTGGTCAAAAACACTTGGTTTTCTTCTAAATAAATGTATTCTCTAATTCATGTGCCGATCTTATCAAAATTAGCTAATGGAAGAACAATTCGATATCTCACAAAAGAGAATGGGTGTTCTACCGACTTCATTGGATGTCAAAGGGTCAGAAACTTATCTTCGACAGCAAAATATACTTTTAATGAGTATATTTTGGGAGTAATGGAAATAAGTATTTACCTATTTACATATCCCTATGAATTCAACGCTTTTTAAGTCAAATTTATTTTTAGCGCATGAAGAGTCTCCTGACGGGGTTAAAACTTAAAAACATGAAAAATATTATACGGTCAGAATGAGAGGAATAAGAAATTTGCAAGTCATTGATCGTGTTGATTATCATAGACCTACAGTCTCAAGGGTTAAACATAAAGGTTCTGTCTGAAGAACGAATGACAGCAAAACTATGATAACCGAGGACTTGAAAGAATACGATTGAAAAAAGTTATAAATTTCACAAATCTAATACAATAGCTATTTTGTACTTTGTGATAACGCATAATATGATTTATTGTATGTTTAGCGAGAAGAGTGGTTAAAAGATTTAGGTGAGCTTCAAGTCAACAGAAATTACATACCAGAGTTATCACAACCAGCGACAACTGATCAAACAACTTCATTATTTACGGATTGTGAGGAAGAAAATGAAACAAAATAATACAGTGAAGACAAGGCGTGACAATAAATCACTTCGCCATTTAAAAATAATTGATTGATTCTCATGCCCTCCCTCATCTAGTTGGAGGCCTTTACTGACCCTACATTTTGCCATTTCAATAAAATGAAAATAAAAAATCAACCCGTTCATTACATTTTTGTTGGTTTTTACAATGTCAAAAGCTGCCTCATCTATTATTTTGGCAAATAAAAAGAGGAAAAAGTTCTCCTCTCTTCCTCGTCAGTTTAAATGAACAAGAGACTCTCGAGAGCCTGTATCGCTCACCTGGGCCTTGGCTGACACAATAAGTCAAAATAATCACAACATTTAAGGGTCTCATTTTCAAATTTGTTTATTGACTGTTTAAGGGTATCATTTTGGATGGTAAGCAGACTTGCTGAACACATTTTTTCAAAGGGGACAACCCAAGGACTAATGTGACCAAGTTTGGTTCCAATTGGACCAGCGGTTTCAGAGAAGATGATGTTTGAATGAATAGTTTATGATGGACGGACCACTGATGGAAAGAAGCTCACGATGGCATAGCGAGGTCATTTTTAAAAATATGCCGGCAATAATGTCAAGATGCTACTTCAACGTTTATCTGGGAGAGATGTTTGCATGGTGGGCAAACAATCGTTTCTAAGGGACACAATATTTATTTATATACAATTATTATTTTTATGTGAAATAGGTAAAGATTATGAAAATATTTTTTGCAAAAAATGTAAAAATTTGTACAAAAACACGTGTTTTGCTCTTGATAATGTAACAAATAAATTTTTTTTAAGTGATAGCAGGGAATTTCTCTAAAACTTAAAAGAGAAAAGTAAACCAAAGAAGATTTGAAAACAGAGTTTAAAGGGAAATAACCAATAACAATATGGCATTGAAAAAAAATGGATGAAAAAGAGTCAATAACTATAACACAGGCAGTTGGATTTTCTTCAAAATTTCAGAGTATGTAGATTTTGATATCCTGAACATTTTTGCAATTTACATTTTACATCTATCTGTTACAGTTTTTGAAATAAAAAATAAAAAATGCATGAATTTTGAAAATTTATGGAAAAAGGGCTGTAACTCTGAGACAAAATTTCCGATTTTCTTCAATATTGCAGGGCAGATAGATCTTGTCATTCTAAACGATTTTCTCTTGTCAAATTTTTGATATCTACAAAGGTTTTTGAGTTATTCGCCAAAACAGCAATTTACCCCTATGTTCTATTTTTAGTAACAGCGGCCATGTTGTTTGGTCCTCGACCTAACCGAACACATTTTATAAACTACATACCCTGGTGATGACCCAGGCCAAATTAGGATTAAATTGGCGCAGTGGTTTCAGAGAAGATTTTTGAAAAATAGTTTACGACGGACGGACGACGGACGCCAAGAGATGGCAAAAGCTCACCCTGGTATAGCCAGGTGAGTTGAAAATGGCTTGAGATCTAATTTATCAATTTTGTAAGGCCTTAGGGCAATGTTTTGGTTTGCAAACATTTTGAAATTGATATATTTATGCATTGTTCAATGGTTGATTGGAGGCTAAACCAAATCACAATAAAATTAAATGTTATGTAGAATAAAACATTATCGTTTGAACTCTAAAATTTTATCATTATTTTTATTGTTTTACATAGTCAGCATGTTTGCATGCAAAATATTTATGTCTTTTGAACAAGAACTTCCTTTTTTATCAATAAATTCCACACCGATGAAGAAGAAAAGAAAGGGGCTATACCGTTGATACTTAAATGAAATTATGTTGCCTAGTTTCGGTCCGAAATGTTTCTATATTTGATTTAAAAAATACACACACGCACATAAAAAACACCCCCTTCAAAAAAAACAAAACAAAAAAAAAAACAGACTTAAAGTGGTGCTATCGGAAATGATGGCCATACCCGCGTTCCCTGTTTGACACAGAGAACAGTTGTTATAATCTGGGCTGATTTTTTCAACAATATTATGGAAATTAAATTATCCATAAACAGTATTTTTACTAAAAAAGAATACAAGGATATATGGTTGCTAGGTTAAATTCCAAAAATTAAGAGGACTTTGAGACATTCAGGAAGTTAACCAAACATTGAATAAAATATTTTGGCAATCCAACTGGTGAAAAAGTATGTCCTAAGTGAAACAAATAATAAAAGTATGGGTGCTATGTAGAATTCCAAAAAAAATCAGGGTTTATTTAAGACTTTCAGGATATTTACCAAAATTGGAATATTATTTCAGAATTCTAAGTATTCAGAACTTAATTTTTTTTCCATCACTTCGCCAAAAAAGGAAATTACATGATAAAAGTACAAAAATATGAGTCTTTGAAATTTCAGGAAATTTATCAAAGTTGGAGCCGGATTCGGAATTCAAGAAGCTTATTGCATATCTATATGCAACACTTTTTTAACAAAATGAAAATCCATAAATATTAAAATGTAGGAGGAGTTCCAATGAAAAGCTCATATGTGTCAAAATATACAAAGTGGGGTCTCTTGTTTGCATCAAAACCAATATATAAAAATAGTAATGGTGCATTACATGATACTCCGTCACGTTTCACAAAATTTCTAAGTTAAGAGGGGCATAACTCCAGGACTATGCGTACTGCTGAACCCAAAATTATACTTGGCCTATGTTTTGTGGTAAACAATTTACGTACCAAGTTTAAGGACAGTATGTTATTTCATTCACAAGTTATGAGAGCAAAACCCTAAACTTTGCTAAATTTCAAAGTTTCAAGGGGCATAACCCCAGAACTCTTGACATTTGAACCAAAAATTAAACCTAAGTTTTACTAGTAAACAACTTGCATATCAAGTTTGAAGACCTTGTGTTATTTCGTTCACAAGTTATCAGTCGGAAACCCTAAAATTCGCAAAATTTCAAAGTTTCAAGGGGCATTACTCCATAACCTCCCAAAATCAATCTTGACCTGATTTTTGTAGTAAACAACTTACATATCAAGTTTGAAGACCTTGTGTTATTTCGTTCACAAGTTATTAGTCGGAAACCTTTTATTCGCAAAATTTCAAAGTTTCAAGGGGCATAACTCCAGAACCCCTTGGACCTCTTAACCCAAAATCGAACTTGACCTAAGTTTTGTGGTAAACAACTTACATACCAAGTTTGAAGACACTGTATTATTTCGTTCACAAGTTGTCAGTCGGAAACCTTCGGGGACGGACGGACGGACAGACAGACAGACGGACGGACGGACGGACAGACAGACGGACGGACGGACACACGACTGAGGGTATCATATAATTCCTTGCCACTTCGTGTGGCGGTGTATAAACATCCAGAAGCTTATTGTGCATTTGCAGCATTTTTGCAGCAATTCTTTCACAAAATTAAAACTTTAGATCCAAAAATAAGCGAGGAGTTCCACTGACAAATCTCATCTAACGGACAGACGACGGACTTGGCCAAAACAATATCCCCGCATTTTCTTTAAAAAAAAGTGTGGTCATTAAGAATATAAAAAATAAAACAAAAAACAAAAACAAATACAAAAACAAACAAACGAAATAATACAAAAAATACCTTAATATCTTTGTTTTCCATTTTAGGTTCTTCCATAGTTTTTGATATTTGTTCTACCCCCATGTTGACTTTTTCTGCACTGAAGATGTTTAAATAACAAAATAACGAAGTTACTGTTAATTCATTTTCTGCATATGCGCATTTCGACATCTTATGTCTCATCAGTGCAGATCAAGCCAAAACATTTGGAAGTCCATATACAGAAAAACATGTAAAAGCTGATAGAGAACAAACTAGAAATGGGAACAGTCGCAAACGACAGCTAATCATCTCGCCAGCTGTCAAGAAATAATAACCCTAATATTATCTAAATATGTATGAATGTCTAAGGTACATCCAGTTGAGTTCATTGATGTGTAACATGTAGTATCTCAGATATAAACATCAATGGAAACTTTTTTTCTATCTTTTATTTCTTTTTAGTAGTCAGGATTTTTACAATTCCCCTACATCACCACCTGACAAGGGTTTTGGGGAAATACAAAATCAAAAACCAATCTTGACCACGCCTTTTTTTATTTAGAGTCAATATTAATTGATATATTTACACATTCATGCCCTCTCTCAGACACACACTTTCAAAAAATTTACAATCGAAAAGTTTGTTCTTTTTTTATATTAGGCTATAACATGAATATTAAAATAAAAAGTAATTTTAATTAATGGAATAAAAATATTTTGTAAAGGGGACCAAAAGTCTTCGAAAGAGAGAATCCTGTTATTTTTCTTTGCAACATAGAAATCATATGATTGATAACTTTTAATTCTTAACTTTAATCCTGTTAAATTTGGAGTAGTTTCTATCAGTTTACATTTATAAATATAGTTCTTAGCAATTATAAATATGAAATTGATAAATAAATCTTCTGAAAGAAAACCAAGAAAAATCTTTTGTTTATTAAATTCAGTATGAATGTAATGCAACTTGACCTTCTCTATGAATAATAACCAGAACTGTTTCGTAACGGGACAATCATAAAATAAATGCTCAATAGTTTCTTCATCTGTGTCCTTTATTTTAATTTTGTACATTCTGTGTAGAAGTTTAAATTGAAAATTTTTAAGATAAGTATCTCTACATGATCTTTTAACTATGATAAAATATTTGACCATTCAGAAATTTCTGTTCCAAATATTTCCTCCCATTTCAAAAATTTTTCAGTTGGAAGATGACAATTATTGTCAACTAAAATTCTATATAAAAATTTCGCCTTTTTATTTATCATAATCTTTTCAAAAAATGTATCTTTTGGTATACAATTTTCAACAATGATTTGACCACAATATTGTTTAATCGTATCTTTTATACACTTAGGTATACAAGATAACAATCGATAGTAAGTCATGATGTTATTTGTTTGAATCTTATGCTGTATTTGTTGAAATGTAAAAAAAATTTTGTCAACAAAATTAAAAATATCTTTCAAATATTGTATTCCATTACTTTTCCAATTTATGTACAAAGAAAATTCTACATTTGGAACAAAGTTAAGAATGTCTAATGACAAAACATCATGTAGACATAGTTTTGTGTAAGGCTTGGCTAAATGCAAGCACATGAGTACATCTTTCCAGAAAGGATTCTTTAAACTGTCAGATATTTCTTTTATTTTTTTTTCTTTTTGAAAACTAAAGACTCTTTCTCCACCAAATTTTTTGAGTTCAGAAAGCAATAATGTTCGCCAAGTTCCATCAGAATTTGTGAAAATTCTTTTTACCCATTCCACTTTTAGATAAATATTAAAAGAATTTAAATGAACCATTTTTAAGCCTTCTTGTGCAATATCACCAATGAGTGTATTACGCTTTATTCTTTCAGATTTTCAATTCCTTATGAAATTGAAAAACAAAGAGTTCAGCTCATTCAAATCTGATTGGGGTAAACTTGGCAGAGAAAGTAAAAGATGAATTAATTTTGGGAGAGCAAGAGTCTTTATGACAGTTATTTTTCCCATAAGAGTTAGCTTTCTGTGTTCCCAACTTTTGAGAATACCACGAACTTCTTTAATCTTTTTTGTGAAATTTAATTCAATGATACTACTTAAGTCAAGTGAAAAATCAATACCTAGTAGTTTGAAAATTGAATCAGACCAGTTTAAATTCATATCTGAACAGACTATCTGATCAGAATATCTCTTGTTACTAATGGAAACTTTAGTCCAAGTCAGTCAAGTCTTGTTACTATCTGATCAGAATATCTCTTGTTACCAATGGAAACTTTAGTCCAAGACAGTCAAGTGTAAACTGTAGGTCAAAGTGACCCGATTATCATCTGAAACTGCCCTACTCTCCAAGATGCATCCACTGACCTACGATAATTGATGTGACTTCTGTATTATCTCAGACATATGACTTAACGCAAACTTTATCGGGAGTCATTGAAACATATCTGCATCACCATCACTCTCCAAGACGCATCCACTGACCAAAGATGATTAATATGCCACATGTTGTTCCTTAGATATGAACCTTGATGCAAATTTTTACCAGAGTCATTGAAGCATAAAATGTATGTCAGTGACCCA
The DNA here is from genome assembly GCA_002080025.1 of Modiolus philippinarum. NCBI lineage: Eukaryota > Metazoa > Mollusca > Bivalvia > Mytilida > Modiolidae > Modiolus > Modiolus philippinarum. The sequence goes on from MJUU01056449.1 coordinate 89,133, forward strand.
ATCATCATCTAAAGCGGCATCACTCTCCAAGACGCATTCACTGACCAAAGATGATTGATGTGCTTCATGTAGTATCTCATATATGAACCTAAACACAAACTCTAACCGGAGCCATTGAAGAATAAAATGTAGGTCAGAGTGACCCAACTATCACCCGAAGCAGCATCACTCTCCAAGACACATTCACTGACCAAAGATGATTGATGTGCCACATGTAGTATCTAAGATATTAACCTAAACGCAAACTTTAACCGGAGTCATTGAAGCATAAAAGTTAGGTAAGAGTGACCCAATTATCATCTGAAGCAGCATCACTATCCAAGATGCATCCACTGACAAAAGATGATCGATGTGCACATGTTGTTCCTCAGATATGAACCTTAACGCAAACTTTAACCGAAGTCATTGAAGCATAAAATGCAGGTCAGAATGACCAAATTATCATCTGAAACGACATCCCTCTCCAAGATGCATCCACTGACCAAAGATGACTGATATGCCACATGTAGTTTTTCAGATATGAACCTTCACGCAAACTTAAACCTGAGGTGGGACGAACGGACGGACAGTCAGACGGACGGATAGACGGACGGACGGACGGGCGAGATGCTATATCCCCTCCCCAACTCCGTTAGAGGATAATAACCTAAAAGATCTAAATAGAAAAGCAAAAATTCAGTAAAGGACAGAGCTATGCATCAGGGAGATACTTTAGTTTTCAATAAAATTATGTAAAATTTAGATATTGCAAATTTTAATAAAAATCGGTTTTCGGGTAAGATGTCGAAATGATAATTTGCAGAACTAAAAATAACTATAATTTCGACATTTGTCTATGAGTATTATATGACTTCACATATTATATATTTTTATTTTTGATGTCATTTGTACGATCTCATTTGTTCATTTGATTTCACATGACGTTCTGTAAATATGGTGTAAATCCGTTAATAGTACATGGCGCTCTATATTTAGTTTACTGTAAATATGGAAATTTTCGCTATGTTCGCAATCAAGAAAGATCCGCGAAAACTTCTCCAACGCGAATACTGAAGTTTATTTTTGAAGTGTAATATGTGAAAGCAATGGAATCTTTCAACATATTGAAGACTTTGAGTGAGAAAATTATCCCCTTACGAAATGTTTGCCCTACAAAATCGCGAAAATAACACCCCGTGAAAATTTCCACGTTTACAGTATTTTTTACCTTTCGCTTGAAAGAATTTTACTGTTTTTATCAAAATTGTAACCCTTAAAAATACTATGGCTTCATTCCGACATCAAGATCATCAAGATGTAGACAGTACTAAAAGTAGTAGAGCAGCGAAATAAGCAAAAGTCGCTTATTTAAAAAGTTTAAATGACCCAAATACCCTATTCGATTTCTCAGTCGTTTTGGATAGCTTGATTATTATATTTTTGAAATATGTCTGTCGTAAAAATGAAATGTGGTAGAAACAATGTGAATATTGCAATTGAATGACAGGACCCTAAACGGAATGTCGACACCCCAATTAATCTTTTGGGTTTGTTACCTAGTAAACGAAAACTTATCTACAAATGGCATTATTACATGAAAAAGAGATAATTGCTGAAACGTTTTTCACGTTATAGATCATTCTTCGAATGCGAGTTCTATTTTTATAGAAGATTAGACAATACTCATAAAATCAACCCAAAAAATCAGCGTCTATCTCAAATTTAACACAAAATAAACAATTACAATATGCAATTATTGTTTTAAGTTAAACTGCACGCCCTATTTAACAAGTTCGATTGTAATTTTGTGTCAAAGCACTAACCAATTATGTTTTAAATGCATTTAAATTGTTTAAAATTAAAAATATGCAACCGTAAATATTTCGTAGTTAGTCCGTTAATCAGTGTATTATTAAATTAAACGATCGAATTCATTCGGTTGATTAACGATTTCTTAGTTTCTAAACATACCCCTTGTTAGTTTTGCTGCTTTATGTTTAAATTTATTGATACACGATGTATTCAAGGCAAATCGTGCATGTTTTTGGGATATTTACGATTTAATGTGAGGGTGTGTTTTATTTGTATTGAACGGGTTCTCAATTAAAATTTAAAATTCTCATTTACATATTTTAGCCTAAAATCAATGGTAGAAACTAGAAATAATATTTTTTTCAAGAGAAATACTGATTTTGTAATATATTGTATAATTTGCATACAACTTTACCTTACAGGTACTAATGAATGATTATGGCATCTTTTTGACCTCGTTATGTTCTTTATTTCTTTATATTTTTATTCAGCATATTGATTCAACGGAAATTCTATAAAGAATTATTTTTTCGTGCACGTCATTACAATTTGTATGTAAGCTGTCTTCAGGGATTATTTAAAATTAACACCCAAATAATATAAGGATGTCCATTTTTGATGAATCAGGATGTTGGCATCCCAATTCATATGAAGACTGGCAATCAGATATATCTGGATGCTGGACTCTAAATTTAATGTGCATCCTGGCACCCCAATTAAATTTTGATGCTGACATTCTAATCTGCAAGGATACTGATATCCTTATTAAATCTAGATGCTGACATCCCAATTTATCTGGATGCTGGCATCCCAATCTTTCTTGATGCTGGCCTCCAAATCTGTCTGAATGCTGGCATCCCAATTTGTCTGGATTCTGTCATCCCAATTTGTCTGGATGCTGGCATCTTAATCTGTCTGGATGCTGGCATCCCAATCTGTCTGGATGCTGGCATCCCAATCTCTCTGGATGGTGGCATCCCAATTTGCCTGGATGCTGGCATCCCAATCCGTCTGGATGCTGGCATCCCAACTATATCTGGATGCTGGGATCCCAATTAAATCTGGATGTTGGCATCTCAATGTGACTGTAATGGCTATTGTTTTGGCATGAAATACGCCATATTGGTTTTACTACATTTACTAAAACTAACTTAAAAACTAACTTATCAGTTCTACAGATACATTCACATAGAAACACAAAGCATGCAGACAGCACGTGAACTATCGCTCCGCCCAATCACACACTTAGGCTATACTATTTATATATTACATCCCTCCTTTGTTTTGATCGAAAATATCATTATCTCGATTAATTTAATAAGAATTTAAACATTAATTCATATTGAAAGTTTATAGTTCATAATAATAAAATCTATTCAAGAAACGGTTGGAATTAACACAACAAATTAAAGTTTTTGCATTGATATAAATATGCAGTAAGTCTTTCATTGACAATATGAAATGTCATAAATCTTTCATTCTATCTCTCTCCCCAACAAGACACATGTTATGAGTCACTATATAGTCTGCTACAATTTTATACACTAAGTGAATGATTATTTCACGGTCGCGCATTTAATATCGAACAAAGTCATTAAACCTGTCTGGTATTTTCCGCTGTCTGGGAGGTTTTGTATTGTTTTGACGGTGGTTTCCACGTGTGTTTGTTTTGAAAGTTCAATAATAAGGTCGCACGTGTGATACATTTCGATAGATGGTTTGTCCATTATTTGTTCTTAATTTGATACTTGTTCCTTTTTGATGAACGACTTTGTACAGTTTATTATAATAAGGGCTTGTCATTTTACTCTCATCTCTTCTTATAATAATAACATTCTGTCCTGCACGGAATTTTCTGTAATCATTACCCATACGTTTGTCAGCATTGCGTTTCATAGTTATCTTCTGTTGATTGTCTCTGTTCTTAAGATATTGCGGTGCCTTGAATGTTGACAAATGTGGCAATTTCGTTGTTAATGTACGATTGAATAAAAGTTCACTCGGTGTTTTCCCTGTTGTTACATGAGGTGTATTGCGATATTGAAGTAAGAATGTATAGAGTTCGGTATGCCAATTCTTTTCTTCTGCACATGCGGCTCTGATTGTTTTCTTGAGTGATTTATTAAAGTTTTCAACTAGTCCGTTTGCTCTTACCCAGTATGGAGTTACACGTGTGTGTTTTATTCCAAGTTCATTCAAGAATTCCTTAAACTCTGATGATACAAACTGACTCCCGTGTCTGAGACAATCTGTTCACAAATTCCATGAACGGCGAATATTTTCCGGAGCTTGTTGATAATCGTTGTGCTGGTTATTGACCAGATAATTTCCACTTCTGGAAAACGTGAATAATAGTCAATCATGACCAGAAGATATTCATTGTTTGTAAACGGTCCAGTTAAGTCTATGCCAAGACGTTGCCAAGGTCGTTCTGGAAGTTTTGTCGGTGTAATCGGAGGTGCTTGCGGCTGGTTTGACATAAGTTGGCAAGTATGACAAGTTCTTACTAAGTCCTCTACGTCTTCGTCTATTTTCGGCCACCACACTTTCTCCCGTAGCATTTGTTTTGTTTTTAATGCACCCTGATGGCTCTCATGAGCTAATTGTAACGTGCGCTGTCTCAATTCTTTCGGAATAACAAGCTTTGTCCCTTTCAATATCATTGTTTCATAAACAGTCAGGTCATTTCGAACTATGTAGAACGGTTTCAGGTCACCTTTATTTGTCCACTTATTACCCTGAATACATTCACGAACTTTCTTAAAAGTATTGTCATTTTCGGACACAGTTTTTATTTCCTCTATTGTCATTGCTTTGGGCACAGCATTTCTTGCAACATAACAAACAAATTCTTCGGTACTTTCACATTCATTGTTGTTAATATCTGTTTCTGGAGAACGTGACAATATATCTGCAGCATTCAAGTGACCAGGTATGTATTTAACTTGGAAGTTGTGTGGTTGAAGATCTAATACCCATTTTTGAATTCTAGCCGGAGCTTCATGAGCAGCAGTAAATATTCGCTCTAACGGCTTGTGGTCAGTGTGTACAGTGAATTTCATACCATAAAGATAGACTCCGAATTTCTTTATTGCCCAATATACACTAAGCGCCTCTCTCTCTGTTTGTGAATATCGTCTTTCTACGGGCGATAATGTCCTACTTGCGTATGCAATTGGTTTGAAATTACCGTCGGGTTGCTTTTGATTCAAAATTGCCCCCACCCCAAAAGGGCTTCCATCCACAATAATATTTGTTTCCGCTTCTTGGTTGTAGTAACTCATTACGTCTGCGCTGGTAAGTCTCTGTTTGAGCATTTCAAATGCCTTGTCTTGTTTCTCGGTCCATTGCCATTTTTCATCTTTTCGGGCTAGTTTTCTCAGTGGTTCAGCAAGCGTTGCGAAGTCTCGGATATATTTTGAACAGAAGTTCACTAAACCTAGAAAGCTTTTTACCTCTGAGGGGTTATTTGGAGTACTGAAACTATTGACAGCTTTGATTTTTGCTTCGTCGGGTCTAACACCATCTTTGGACAAATTATGTCCTAGGAATCTCAGACTTGGTTTGTTAAATTCACATTTTGACTTGTTTAATGTCAAATTTTTCTCTCGTAACCTTTGCAATACTAATTTAAGTGTTTGATCATGCTCTTGTTGTGATTTTGCAAATATTATTATGTCGTCTGCGTTGTTTCTGCAATTTGGTATGTCTTGGAGAATTTGTTGAATGATACGTTGGTGGATTTCTGGGGCTGAGTTGATTCCAAACATTAATCTTTTGTATCGGTAAAGGCCTTTGTGGCAAACGAAAGTTGTTATATAACGTGATGATTCATCTAGTTCTATTTGATGAAAGGACTGCTTTAAATCAAGTCGTGAAAAAACGGACGCCCCATTCATTTGTTGCAATATGTCCTCAATGTTCGGCATTGGGAATCTTTCACGCTGAACGGCTTGATTAGCACGCCTCATGTCTACACATATACGTATCTCCGAGTTTGATTTTGGAATAACCACTAAGGGGGAGACCCAAGGCGTCGGGCCTTGCTCTTTCTCAATTATGTCTTGTTCTTCTAATTCCTTCAAATTCTGTTCTAATTGTTTTTTCATTTTGAATGGTATTTTGCGTGCAGTTTGTGCAACAGGTGGAACCGATTCATCAACGTGAAGTTGTAACTTAAAATCTTTTAGCTTTCCTAACCCCTTAAATCTATCTTGGTACGAACCAATGATCTCATCAGTAGTTGTCTGATTTGCATGTACACAGTTGATTGTGCCTATGTGTAGTAAACCTAAATCTGTTGCTGACCTTCGACCTAATAGCGGTTTCCCAGTATTCTTAATAATGTGAAATTCTATTCTATGTGATTCATCGTTTACTTTTACATTCATCCATGATTTGCCGATAAGTGGTATAGGTGTATTGCTGCCATATGCATAAATCTTTGTGTTTGTTTTCTCAATGAGGCTCTTTTGGGTTTTCAATTTTTCGAATGTTTGCTTGTCTAGTGCATTTATCGATGACCCTGAATCTATAAGAAAATTAATTGACTGACCTTCAATTTGAAGTGGTATTACACTATTATCCTTTGAAGTTCCTAGTATTGTGAATATTTCCTCACTATCGCTATCACTTTGTATTGCGGATTCATTTATTGAGTTGATTCTTCCAAACTGTTTTGTTTTGCAAACTTTCGCAAAGTGTCCGGTTTTTCCACATTTTCGGCACTGAGCATCTCGTGTTATTCTACATTCCCTTCCGTAATGTCCCGATCGGCCACATCTATAACATTGTGCAGTACTACGTTGGTATCCATGCGATGGTGTTGATGGTTTATTAAAAGATTTCGGTGATGTTCGGGGTTTGAATTGTGTTGTTTTCTTTCTTCTAAATAATTTGTTCACTTCCTCTTCTTTCGTTTCTGTTGATACACTAGCTCCATTTTCCATCTTTGCAGCGTGAGAGACTGATATTTCGTACGTTCTTGCAATCTTTCGAATTTTATCTAATGTCAAGTTCTCTACAGCTAGTAGCTTTCTACGAAGTTCAGTTGATCTGCATCCATTTACTACTTGATCCCTTATCATGTCCTCTTTTTGGTTCGGTTCGAATTCGCATGAGATCGCTAATTTGGAGAGTCTCACTATGAAATTGTCTATAATTTCTTCTTCACTTTGTTCTGCCTTATAGAAGACATGTCTTTCATATGATACGTGTTTTCTTGGACTGAAGTATGTTGATAAAGCTTCCGTAAGATGTTCATAACGTGTTCCAGTATCATTTTGCGATTCAACAATATCTTGTATTTCTTCTCCGGACACATGAAGTAAAAGAGCACGTTTTTGTTCGTCTTTCGATATTCCTGTGGCTTTCAAATAATAATCAAATCTCTTAAGGTATTGTTCCCATGCTTTGGATAAGTTTGTATTTTCTCCAATTACTTTGAAAGGTCCTGGTGCCCGCAAGTCTAGATTTCCCGCCATATTGTTTTGCGAATTAAATCACAGTACTGTTATCATGTCCATCGGAATTTAATCCTATCGGAATTTAATCCTTAAATTCAAATTGTTTTGTTTCACAGAGTTAGTTCATGGCCAAGGAAATCTCCATCACTCGTCGCCAATGTAATGGCTATTGTTTTGGCATGAAATACGCCATATTGGTTTTACTACATTTACTAAAACTAACTTAAAAACTAACTTATCAGTTCTACAGATACATTCACATAGAAACACAAAGCATGCAGACAGCACGTGAACTATCGCTCCGCCCACTCACACACTTAAGCTATACTATTTATATATTACAGTGACATTGGAATATCAAAAATGAATAGGGTACCCAAATTCCACCATCTTAGAAAGGGAGGGCATGGAATCATAATATTCTTTTCAGAATGTGCATCAAATTGATTCTTGTCACTTTAGTATTTTTATCTGTATCAGTTGAAATGGACAGAGTAATTTTATTTTCCATAAAGAATTAATAAAAAAAGATTAATGGAAAGTTCTCAGGAATTTGTTGCTGTTGCAAAGCAAAGTATGTGCAATGAATGCTAAAGTGTACATTTTCAAGGGTCAGCATCCATTGATTGTTGATTTATTATCAATCTGTGAGAAGCAGGATATGTTTACTCTACTGGCGCACCTGTCTTCACTCATGTTATTTTTTTTATAGGGTCTGTGTTGTTCATCTTTGTATGTGTCATCTTTGTATGTGTGTGTGTCTTCACTTTTCTGTTCTGTACTCAGGCGAGGTCTTTGTTTCTTGGGTGTTTCAGATGTTGCAATTGTCCTTGGATTATTAGTTTTTAGACTGATTGCTCAGTTTTCACTTACTTTAATGACTTGCTCTGTTAAATGGCCCAACCATTAAAAAGTTATTTATAAGTTTACTTCATAGTTCAAAAGCAAAAACATTTAAGTATCTTCATTTTTGGATGGGAAACAATTTTGAATTGTATTTTTATACTCGATTATCGTTATCACATGACCAGACTCACAGACCCGAATATGTCAACAAACAGGATTGCATTAAATGGTCAACCTAAAAATAATGACCAGAAACTACAGATATTGTGACAATAAAGAAACAACTATTAATTGACTGCTGCTGCTGAGATTAGAAAAAAGAAGAAAACATATTGCCATCCCTTAATAAATGGACAATACATGTACATTCTCTGAAAATATATTTTGTATGAGCCTTAGAACAGGCAGAAATGCCAGGTTTCTAAAATAACTGCTGAAATATCAACATTAGATCCATCAAAGCATAAAATATTGTGGACTGAATTGGCACAGAAAGAAGAACAGACAAATAGACAGACAGGGAAACTTATTCTTATATACCCTATGAAAACTGTTTGTTGGGCATAAAAAATAAGATCAGTGACCGATTCGTTGTGTGAAAAAAAAACAAAACAAAATCATTCATAAATATTCAGATATAACTTTTAAAGTCAGGTTTATAATTAGCACATAAGACCACAATTACTGACAATGTTCGTTTGGCAATTAGAGCTTGGTGTGGTATTAGGTATTTATGGTGTCTAAAACAGTATCTATTTTGCGAATCTAACCAAAAATTCAATAATTCAATAAGAATTTTGCCTAAATAATTTTGAGTGTCTTAAAAACAATAATTAAAATAAAAAATGAACAAAGTTTGTTTGAATAATGTTGCATATTTGCTAAAATTCAAAAAAGTTTTAGCAAAGGGAGATAATTTTACTCTGCCAAACTATAGAATAGGTCAAATTTTCTCAGTCTGGTAAATACAAATTAGGTAGTTGATCCTTTTTCTTTGTTGAATTTGTCAAAAGAATTCTATCACATCACATAACTGAGTTATCCCCACTTTGTCAAAAGAACAACTATTCTCACAAAGAGTATTCAGATGCTCCCTATGGCTTGACAACAGGTACACCATGAAATAATTTAGAACATTTAAGCACATTGTTTTGTGTGAATTCTCTTCATTAGGATGGTTTGGTCAATGCCACTCAAGTACGGACTGTTTTTTGTCATGTCATCAATTTTAATTTAACACACAATTATTACTTAATAGATTTTATTTGATATGTAGGATTTCATCTACACACTTATGTACATCAGTTGTTCTTTTGTCTGTGAAGAGAATAAATCCTGAAAATTGACTGAGCACTTCAACAAAAACTTAAAACACCATTTTTGTTTTAATCATGAAATTCATCATGTCAGAGGTGTGATTTTGGCCAATCCTTTCCTTGAAGAAATTTATTATTTCAAAACTCTATGGAAGAAATAGCATATTCAATTCATTCATTGATGTTGTCCATCCACTTTTTGTTGTTACAGGAAATCTGCTACTTTCTACTGGATCTGAAATGATAAAAATGATTATTAATGACTTAATTAAGAAACAAATCATGAATCGCATTTTATAATGATATGCTTCATTAAGTAATGATTTTTTCTATATATATATATTCATTTCATATTATAAAGCAAGTCCAATATGTGGAGTTTTTTTATCTTATAAATATTAGTATATCATACTAATTGATATTTATAAGATAAACAAATGCAAGATGTGTTTGTGAAACACTATGCCCCCGATAGCGATCATTTCTGCAGTGCAAAATTAATATACTGTTTTATACAAGGAATTAAGGTTAAGTAGACATTATATAGGGAATAATACATAGCAAAATTTGTATCAAATGACGTAAGATCTCAAGAATTCAATATCACCCAGAGGGGCTAACTTGATACTGGCCATGATTAAGTCCGTATAATAAGTCCTATATTCCATGTTACATATGTACATGAACAGTCAAAAAAGTGTTTTTTGATGATCCGTAATGCAACGTACATGTACCTGTACCACTCTATGTCACAAAATGAAATTACAAAGCACAGGTGATTATTATAAGGTTAAAGTTCAATTATCTCTCCATTGAAGGTAGTATACCTGGGGTAGGGGGAGACAACAAGTAGGGGTGTTTCTGTGAACTGTGAACAAAAATAGTAATGGTGCATTACATGATACCCCGCCCGTTTCACAAAATATCAGTTTAAAGAGGCATAACTCTAGATCCCTGTGTACTTCTGAACCCAAAATTATACTACGCCTGTGTTTTATGGCAAGCAACTTGCATACCAAATTAGACAGTATGTCATTTCATTCACAAGTTATCAGTCGGAAACCCTTTAATTTGCAAAATTTCAAAGTTTCAAGGGGTATAACTCCAGAACCCCTTGGACCTCTGAACCAAAAAATCGAATTTGGTCTGAATTTTGTAGTACACAAGTTACATACCAAGTTTGAAGGCAATATATTATTTCATTTACAAGTAATGAGTCAGAAACCCAAAAATTCGCAAAATTTCAAAGTTTCAAGGGGCATAACTCCAGAACCCCTTGAACCTCTGAACCCCAAATCAAATTTGGCCTGAGTTTTGTGGTAAACAAGTCACATACCAAGTTTGAAGGTCTTATTTTATTTCACTCATAAGTTATCAGTCCGAAACCTTCGGGGGATGGACGGACGGACAGACGGACAGACACACGACTGAGGGTATCACATAATACCTCGCCACTTCGTGTGGTGGGGTATAAAAACCAATACGGTGAAAGTTTTTTCTTGACATATATTAGTACATATAATTTGTTTCATACTTCAAATTTTCAGAAAATTGAATTTGGGGACAATTTGGGGTTACCCTGGGTCTACTACCTTAACATCTGGACAATTATATATTTCTTCATGCACATCTACAAATACTTATAGGAACTAGAGGCTC